>JAZGTJ010003932.1:0-32931 GCA_036877575.1 Botia almorhae
TATCCAGTAGAGAACCTTTTTTTGGGCTGGTGTTTCATTCCCTGTGGAGCTGCATAACCAGACAACAAATAGTTCTTGTTGGAGTAGCATCTCGCACATGAATGTGAATAGGTGTGTTGATATGCCAATAATAGGGACATCAGACCGGGCAGGGCAGGTGAGAACTGGTTAACAGTTACTGCTCAGCTCTGAGACTGTTTTAAACACAGTGGGGAGTGAAAGGGGAGGATAGTTAATGTGGGGGTTGGATGCCCTAGAGCATTGTGGACTAAACTGATTAAACTAGATGCAGTCTTTACAGAGTCCAGTTCAGGGGCTTAGGGAAATTTGCCAATGAGAGAATAAATGGTACATACATGTTCCCAACCAAACCCAAGAGTACTGGTAAGCACAGTGGTTACCAATGTGACCCTAAGGTCAAGTAAGCAGATTTCACATTCCTTTTTTCCAGATCTCCTGCATCTTGGAGAGCTGATTTGTGCTTTCATTAGATGATATATAGCTAAAAATATCATATCATGTGAGCCTTTTGATCATATTTGATATATATTTTGATGCCACATGAAATTGGCAATATATATTCATGTTATATGCAAAGGCATATGTTCAGCAATTACTAAAACTGCCATTTTCAACCACACTAAACACAAAGTCATTGATGATTAGTACAACTAAGTGTTTAAAAAGCATTTACAGCACAATAAAACAATTAAACAAATAAAACTAAACAAAAACTTTATTACTAAATAAACACAATGAAGATGTTTTGGTTACTTAAATGTGAATCAGAGACACTAATAAAACATTAGCATTAAAGTTCTCATATTTGTGAGTGTCAAGACAAGAATGGATGACAAAAGAAGCATAATGACAAATAACTATTAAAATATGTAAATGGATAATTTCTACAATATTTACAATGTTGCGAGTATAAAGCTATTATATTACTCAACCCTACTGCTCATGTAGCTTGTTCTCTTTAAGCTTAAGCGCACCATTTTCTCTGCATCAAAGATAAAAAATACTCCATAAAAGATCTGATAAAATATAAAAACTCCATAAGATCTTGTAGAGAGAATTATTCCATCCACATTTAAAGATCCACCTGGAGATGACAAGATAACTGAGAACGTGTCTGTGTGTGTTCTGTCTCTGGCTAAACAACAGCTTGCTCTTAGAGAAGCATGTGAGCTCCAGTGTGTGATCGGTTTTGTTGATGATATTTATACAGTTTATATTTTATGTCTTTTGCTAAGACCACCGGAGGAACTTCATGACTCAGCAGAGCTCGGCCACGATCAGAGTCTATTCGGAGTGTGAGACAAGAGAGCTTCAAGACAAAATGCCCTTTTAAACTTTTAAACTCAGCTGTCTGTAAAGCAAGTCAGGCACATGTTGTTGCTCTAATGTCCTCTGAGCAAACTTCGCCCTCAATTGAAGTGAGAGCACAGAGGCAGGACAGCAAGGGGAGGTACGTGACCCACTCCAAACTCTGTGTATTTCTAATGCTTAATAGCATGTATCTCTATCTCTCTAAGATGTAGCCTTGGGGCAGTTGACTGGTTTCTGGAATACTTAACGTGGGGCATCTTATCTCTTTCTTGTTTTTTCTTCACAACATTCAATGGTCCTTTTTGTTTGGTTGCCCAGATTTCATGCCTGAACACAGAGTGAGATTTATATCCTCAAAAGGCCCTATTGTTCTTCATTCAGAAAGGCAACTGATGAGCATCACAAGTTGGGGTGATGGGAGGGAGAGAGAGGGAAGGAAGGACAGAGATGTAACATTGTATTTCCTAATAAATCAATTTATCACAAATTACTCACTTTATGCAGTTTCACACATTGGCAACTTCACATAAACATCCCTTATTCCCCTTAGCAACTAAAGCATAGCAACTAAAGCTTTGACCAACTTTTACCAGTCATAAAATCTATATTACCAAAGAAGAGGGCATCCTACCCTTCCATTTCATGAGTGAGTTTCCTCTCCCATCAGTATCATGAAACTTATTCTCCTATTATGCAAACATGTCTGCAGCTTTAATCTGCCCACCGTAATCGATCAGTAGGAAGAGACAATGGAAGCATATGGTAATGCTTTTAAGAAGACAGATGTTCATGTCGGGCTAAGATGAAGGCAAGAAACAGTCTCGACTTTAGCTATGAGCTTTAATGTGGAGCTTCTGGGGGTCAGGAGGTTGAAAGGTCACTCAGCTCTGGGACGTTTTCTTAGATGTTTCACATTAGGCCTGACTGACAAGTGTTCAGCAAAGTTCAGAGTTACACGTGCTTCTCCTCAGGTCTTCACTCAGTTCTCTGTGCTGGCAGCTTCTTCTATCATTCCATCAGGTAAACAGTGATAAAGCATGTTGCATCAAGTTTGTTGGTTGAGGGCTATGTCAGAAGGTTGGATTTTCAACAAATTCAATAAAACAATTTAAATGTGTTCCTAACGCATAAGTATTGTACGGCACTACATGACCTGGAATATGTCTCACGAGTCGTATGGTCTTCTATTATAATTTCTGGAGCTTGACACTGTATGTTACCATAGCGGCTCAACATATGTATGTTACCATAGCGGGTTTAAATTTATAGGTTTGACTTCCAGGAAACACAGACTAATTAATTGTATACCTTGAATGCGCTATAAGTCGCTTTGGATAAAATTGTCTGAAAAACGCATACATGTAAATACGGTAAACATTCTTTAAACATCACCTATTGTGTTACACAAAAGAAAGAAAATCATATAATTTTGGATTAACATTATGGTGATTTTTCATTTTTGGGTGAACTTTCCTTCAAGCCAGGAATTTTTAATCTCACAAACAGTAAATTCCACAAACCCTTTAAGTTCCCTACTTCCCTTCACAATAAATCAACATGGTTCTGTTGCATTATTACAGCACAGACTGGTGCTGGAAATCACCTGCTGTCCCCACACAATGTCAAGTTTTGACAGTGTTAAGGCAGATACACGCCCAACTCGTGTTTGCAAACTACCTGACACATGGCAGAAGACCAAGGTGCTTTCCATGACCCACTGGGAATCTCTCACGAGTTCATTATTACAACATTTAGCATCAGCGTGGCTTTCACTTTCACTTCATCACCCATATAAATTTCTACTTTCCCTTTTTGTGCAACCGCGTCACGTCAGGCTGCATCAGCAGTATCTGGGAAATCCCAGAGGGCAAATTCCCAGCCAATATGCCAAATAGCCATTAAACAGAAAGATCAGATTTACACGGACATTTCTGCTTCGGTAAGTACCACACTATTTATTGAGCGGAAAGTTCTATATTGCATTAGAGACGACTGTTGACCATTCAACTGCGTTAACTTCGTATATGTGTGACCATTCTGCAGGAGCAGACCATACCTCAATAAGCCAGCTGTTTAAATAACAAAACATAGTGGGTTTATTATTTAAACATTATTACCTACCACCTACCTCACATTTTTCTTCACCATTAACAACCTGATCACCACATGTCCTCTTATCAGGGAGACTGTGGAGCTTCTGTCCTGCTGCAATCTCCAAATGAAAAAAATGGTTTGTTTACTGCAAAGAGAGGAGATAATGTAAATTGAATTACCTAAGCACTCAAGCTGTCTGTGTATTGAGAACAGATGTGAAGGTTTTGCATACTCGCATACCCTCGGAAAACTTGTACACCTGTGGTTTCAACCACTACATAAAACCACTTTATTCTCGGTGAGATTCTGATATCTTTGATTGTCCCCATGTACAGTCACTGCCACAAATAGCCCAAGGCTAGAGATTGATACGTGGAACACACTGCAGATGCAGGTGAGCGAGAAGATAACACGCAGGCCAGCCAGTGTGACTGAACCTCTGCCATTTTGACGGACAGCGAATGGATTTGGACACATAGGCCAGCCACCTTCCAAATCCCTTCTCTTCCTTTTTTACACATCTTTTTCATCTTCTCAGTCAGTCTCTGTCTTGTTTTTATTAGCTTTGTTTTTCTACCTTGTCTGGTTCTCTTCTCCTGTTTTCCTGTTTGTCTCACATTAGATTTGGGAGAGGAAGACAGAAACACGTGGATGTGGGCTGAATTTACTTGCATGTATAAAAAGATTATTTTTCTGCATGGGGCAGAGCTCCCCTCAACCCCCACACAGCTTCACCCGCACACACATGCATGAGGAAGTGAATGAGCCATCACAGGAAACATGTCCACATTCAGTAAACACATATGATCACGTATAAACAAAATTCTTAAACGGGATCTAAGCCATGACTGCGGACCAGAATATCTTGGTGCCCATTTTGGTCAATCGGATCACGAGTGAACGATGCTAAATACAGGTGTAAACAAGGTCTAAAACATTTTGAGCTGATCCACTTTCAACCACATCCAGATATAGTCAAAAACTCATTCGACCGGATTGCTTTCATGGTGTAGAAGCTCATGTGGTTGAACATGTTGGAACAGCCACAAAAGGCTGCCTACTCTCTGCCTACTGACCTATAGCGTAATCATTGCATGTGTTGGGAAGCGTACTTGTCAGATGAGATTTTAACTTTGACGAGCCGAAACAGTGTATTTCAAAACCCCCAAAAAATAAATGAAGCAATGCATCCTCAAGCACATTTTCCGCATGTCCTGACTTCTAACACGAACCCACAGTGTTCAGCACGTCTTGAGGATGTCATTGCTGGAATGAAAGAAGCTGCTTTATTCTCTTATGTTACAAATTTGTTAAAGTTGTGTAAGCTTATTTTGTCCTGAAATATCTGAAAAAGATCATAATATCAGTGAGCATCAATTTGAACCCTTCTTGCGTTTGAGGAAAGCAGAGGGACACGCCCATAGATCCCCTTCTTGAGGTAATCAGGACAGAAGTGGTTAAAAGTGGACAAGAGATGGATTAAAGCACCAGATGTAAACGGGAATGTGTCTCTCTGGTTCACCTGTGATTCAATTGACCAAAACACATCTTGATACCAGGTGTAAACAGGGGCTTAGAGACCTGGGAGACCTCTTTTGACTACCCATTATGCCCTATCAACGCATAGCAACGCCCTGGCAACCACCCACAACACCCTAACATCAAGGCAACGACTATTGCACAGGCAAGCAGCACTTATAATACAAATAAATACAAACTTTGTATAATTTTTTTGTTTATATATTTTAAGTTGTTTTTGATCATGTCCAAAATTATGTATTTCACGATGCTAGGTTGCAATGCAAAGCTGATGACTTTTAAACACTTGTTTACCTGTTTTTAAAGCTTAAACTACGCAGTGTTTTCAGCATTTGCATTTGTGCAAGCCACACAAACAAACCTGTTTACAGCTGTTGTCATAGCAACAAGGTTGTGCTCATGTGTCAAGAAGGGTTTTCACTGGAGCTTCACCATTCTGCGGACACAGAATTGTGTAACCCAGTTTGCGAGCATGTTTTCTCGTGTGTGGGTGGTTGTGGGAGCTAACACCTGCATTAGCAGAGTGGCTATGTTCCAATTTCTACTATCACTGGATGACATAAAAACAGCAGAAGTAGCCCAATGCAAAAATCAAACAAGTATTGAAGTATTCTCTGTAACCTTGATGTTAAACTCTAAAGGTTACAGACAGCTTAATGGACATGAAAGAAAAATGAACTCTATTGACCACGATGCATTGCATTTGACTGCCTGGCACAGTCTGGCATTAAAGGTGGCGTCCGACATAAAAGAGAGTGTGCGAGTGAGTGGGGAGTGAGGACAGTGATGCTGAATAACATGATGGCACACTGACCCAGTAATACTGCAGCTGTAGTGCCAGTGGGCCTACTCTGCCCTACTGAACCCCTCCCCACACACACACACACTAAACACATTCACACCCAGCTGTCACTTCGTTTGTCTGTCTGTAATAACACCCTATTAAATTCACATTGATAATGTAAAGAGAAGACTGAGCTATTTATGAGAAAAAAACAGTGCTTTGACACGACTGCTGATAGCCTGCATGCAGAATACACAGCCATGGCTTTCCAACCACAACACAAAGAGACAAAATGAAGGGCGATGCAGAGACAAGGCAGACATGTAAATAATGAAGCCATGGCTTTACAGCTCCAGCGCTCTCATAGAGAACCGTGTGCTTTGGCTGCGGACTTTCTGGAGACATAGATAAGACAATTTTTGGTTGTCAAAGGCTAAATCTAATTAATGGTGAGAGGACAGAGCAGAATACCTCTCTTGTGAATGACTGTGTGTGTTTTCGAGACAAGCCGGGAAAAGAAAGATTTGTGTTTGGAAGATTTTGGGGTGAAGAGCACGGTCTTTCCTGCCAAGAGCAGCAATAAGACTGTAATGAGAAATACCTTCTTTTCTGCATTTCTCCTGGTCTTTGCATCGCCCCATAAGAGTTATATTACCATCTTTGATGGTACCATTTAGATTTCCCCACAGTTCTCTTTTTAAATTAGTTTTCTGAGTTTCTTTCCTTTAATTGCATCTTGCTAGCTTATATCTCGTTTTTTTATGAGGTTGTTCTTTTCTTAAAATTTTTCCCTCTCTTTCTCTATTTCTACAGTCAGAGTGTCTAAGCTGCACCTAATTTTCCACATATGTTTGAAATATGTTATATAAAAATGCCACAGATTTGAATGAACTGTGATGGATTTTATTTGTTATATATTTGACTTCACCAAAGCCAGATTGTGATGGTGTGAAGATAAAATACATTTCTTTGAGTTAACAATGCCAAGGTCATGGTTTTGAAACTCATGGGATGCATTTACTGAGAAAATGTACAGCTTCATTGCGATGTAAGTTCTTCCTATACCTAAAGGTAATGTAAATATATTAGTAAGACTAATAATCACATATATAAAAAAATATTTGTGGGCTGGTTATATAATAACATAGTTACATCATTGTTTAGCTTTTAAATCAGGGTCGGCCTAAGTACTAATACCAGATTTAGTATTATTCTTGTGGAAAAGGTCTTTCTCTCTCTTGCTTGTACAAATTCTCCCTTTCACAAAACGTGTTATAAAGCTAAGCAGCGATCAGTTTTTTTAAGGCGAGTGGCATCAATGCGTTTTTACTGCACTCAGAAAGGTGCAGTAGAACAGCTGAATGAGTGGAATACAGCTATTTTCTGCTTTTTTGAGAAAGATAAAAACTGTGTCAAAGGTTTTCTCTTTTTCTCAATGCCAATGGCTGATGAAGTAGATCGCCAACCAAAACATTTGAGGGAGAACAACCCTCACGGCAAACTAACTCTGGAGAAGTGCCAGAAGATGTTTGGAAAGTCTTTCTACACCCTTTGCTGATCTTCTGTGTTGGGGAACATCTCAAGCTATGGCTGTTTACAAAACCTGTAACACCGGAAGCCAATGGAACGATTTTTTCTTATACGTGCTGCAGTACCAAAACAGCAGTTTTCTCTTTGGCACAATGCCATCCCCAAAATAGTTAGTGTAAATGAGGAAGTGGCTACATGAAGGATCTGAGGAAGTAACCCTGTTTGGGGCTGTCAAAACAGCTTGCTGTTTTCATAATAGTTGTAGCCTTGCTGTATTTGTTGCTTTAAAGTGACTGCATGGTGGCTGCCTCTACAATTTGGCCCCATTATCTTAACACCTCACAGGGGTGCGAGACCAAGTGTCATCACCCTGTAATGCCGTTAGCACAGGTTCCAATAGTTTCAGATTTTAGGTGACCCAAGAAAACAAGAAAACTAGGCTGCTTTATTGGCAATTGGGAATTTGTGGCCAATCCACACTTGCCCCTCTGCCAGCACTCTGCTATGACCTCTCTCAAAACAAGGTCATTGATTTACAGTCAATACAGTCCCCTAACTAGACAACAGCTCAGCCTAAATGACTGTTTACCGAAGCTTATAGATTTAATTAAACGTTCATGTCCCTTTCAATGACAATGATTGTCCGAAGCTGGTACAAGAGTATGCTTTGTGAGACTGTCATTAAAACTCTCTTTATGGGACAGAGGGTGGGCTGGAGATGGTAGAGCAGTTCAGCTCTCTGGGTTTGGAGCAAGCCTTAAACAAGCCAGGCTTTGTGAAGTCGTGGTCTTTGAAGTGAGCAAAATGTACTGACAGCCCAAAGCAGGAAGTCTGCCGCAAGCACATCGCTTTTGGTCCTACCCACAATCCTTTGCTTCAGATAAGATTGCCTGATGTCAGATGTTGTCAAAATGCTTCTGTCAGGAACTCGCTACCCTACCAGGGGTCTCTTTTAATGTCTGTGAACTGACTAAACAGGTGCTTGGTGGAAGCTCGTTCAGGGTTGAGAATGTGAAGCCCTCTATTAAAGCATGGGAAAAGACGAGTATTATTCACACAGAAAACACAACAAATAAAATTTTTACAAAGGGTGTCAGTGATTCATTAAATTACTGTCCAATCTGTAAAAATCACAAAGAAAGCTGCATAGCAGAATATGTGCCAGAGATCAAAGAGTAAAGTAAGATGTTGACCCAGTGAACCACTATATTTGTCTCTATGTTGAACAAAGGAATGTATGGGCATTTAATCTCAACTCATTTGCACACTACACAATTGAAAGTAGAAAAACATTTGCTTTCCGTAGGCTGATAAGAATTTAAAAAGCTCTTGAATTCCTTCAGTCCTAGTCATAAATAAATGGTGAAGACCATAACCCATTCAACAGCTTTACAAAAGGACAAGAATGGCTAAATAGCTCCATTAACTATTTGCATAGCTAGCCAGTCACAGGGCCTCCCTGTACTGCTTCTCTGGTAGAGTTCAAGTGTTTGTGTTTGTCCATCCATTTGAGAGAATCTTTTTGGATTGTGATCAATAATTCTTTGTAAGATAGATCTGATGCTTATTTCATTTTGTAATCAGAGGGTTTTTTGTGATACTCCAGTATCAAGTGGTACTGTGTGTAATGTCAATAAAGCCTGTCCATTTGTATCAACTGTTTATGTGAAAATGCAGGATTTACAGGACACAGCGTGTAGTGTTGGTATGTAAACATTGAACTGTGTGTTCAAAACATAGAGTAAAGCCCTTTGATGGAGCCTGGGGAATTTCAGGAATTCTCTTGGAATGCCAGGCATTTTGAGGGAGGAGAAAATGGTACCCAGAACAAAATCTCACGAGACAATGGAGTTTTCACTTTTATTTAAACATGTTATTTTCCTACAGTCTAGAGAAATAAAGAAACAGAAACAAATTAGACCACTTATGACATACAGTGAAAGTACTGAGCTATAAAATACAGAGTGATCATTGTTTTTTATGGGTAATTTATTTTGTATCAATTTGTAGAATATAACACGTTGAAACTGATGCTAATTTAAATTTTAAATGTCTGTGAACAGAAAGTAATATTACTGTAATATTTGTGGTAGCCCCTAGAAAATCATTGAAATTTAAAACCCCTTCAAGATCAACCCCCTCCCCCCCTCTTGCCCAGTGGTGGGTTTCTGTTGTGGGCTGGTGTCTATGGGAGAGATGCAGGGGCTTTGTCAGACTCTCATTAGTCACGATCCCCCGCTCACAGAGTGGCCATTAGAGCCTCTTCACCCATAGACTAATCACTCAACCCAGTCACTGCTTACAGACCTGTTTCTCTTCTGTCTGCCACTCTCTCACTTTCTCTCCCTTCATCTCACCAGAATCTTATCACTTCTCTCTCATGTTCCTATCTCACAGTAATCATCTCATTTGCAGACAGTTATATAGGCTATTTACTCATCTTTCTTACAATCCACTATTATCTGTATGTCTGGTAATACCAAATGCTTGCTCGGTTCTGTCCTTGATATCTCCTTTCGCCTCCCCACTCCACAGTCTCACCCTTGGGCATGTGGCCCTCCCCCTCCATATGCCAGTTGGTGGTGGTGTGTGTTTGTGCTGGGGGAGGGGGAGAATGGTGGAGAGTGTGTTGCTGGGGTGTGTTGATGGTAGTATTGAAACAGGTCCAGGCAATGGTCAGTGTGTGTTTAGAGTCAATAACCTTGTGTTCAATAGGAACAATAGGAGGGGTAAGTGAGTGAGTGTGTGTGAGAGAGCGAGATGGGGAGTGGGGGGCAGGGTTGGGTAACAAGCCGACAGCTGGGACTGGGGTTTTGTTGTTGTAGATATGCTTACACACACACAACCATTACACAAAAGTTTGGGTATTTGTTTGGTTTTAAAGAGGAACATGTTTGTTAAGTAGAAATAGATTGATGTAATCTTACAAACCTCAGAATTTACATAGGTGAAAATAAATAAATTCCTTGTTCCTCTTTCGATTTAATTATTTACCCATCAGTGATGAGCGAGAGGTTTTGACTGCTAAATGCCACCAGCTGAATGCGACTGTCTGAGTTAGAATAGGAAAACCCAGACAGGACTGAACTCACCCAATCAGGAACTGTCAAGTCAGTAAATGCTTATCAGCCAATAATATGTCGGCCAATCAGAGGTGGCACAGCAAGTAAGTGCTGAGCAACCAGAGAAAGCCGAGCTGCTGGGGGCAAGGCTGTTTCACACCCCCCCTACTGGACCACATCTCACCTTCAAAGGACTCCCTACAGGTTTCAATCTCAGTAAATGGATCGTTTTTAAAGGAAAAATATAAGGTAAATATAAATATAAATCAGAAATTTATGTGGTTTAATCCCCTATTGCAGTGGTTCCCAAACGTTTTCTGCTTTTTTGCAGAATAAAAAAAATTCAAGCCGCCCCCCACCCCATTTACACATAAACACAATTTCAGAGGTATTTATTTAATACATAATAATTAAAACGTAATTGTTAAAATTTAGTGTGTGACAACTTACTGAAAAAAACTAAACAAGGAACTAGTCACTTTTAGAGTAGAAACATTAAAAGTAAAGCATGCAGCTTTACTATGTACTATTTTCTTTACTATGTATAAGCATTCATTGTTTTTTAAACAGATTTTCTCAAACTGACCTCTCCACAAAAATGAACATTCATAGAACGGAATATTGAGCGGAGCGTCACACATTAAGTGGTGCACGCTGAATACTGCTGGGCAGTGTGGCAGATATTTTTGGTTGTTTATCTCTTTTAAATCTCTTAAAAAATCGTCTGACTGTACACTAGCCTTGCCATGCAAGACCCTATGGTGGTCTATGGAGGAAACAGTTAGCTTCTAAATCTATACAGTTAGCTTCTAAATCTATACAGTAGCCTCACAGGGGTAAGCACGGAAGATCTGACCTACATTACCATCAGCGTTGTGATCTGAACACAGTGTGGTCTGAGTAGGCGTTCATTTTTATCAGGAACGCTTCCCATGTCCCACATTCCTAGCACACTACTCCAAACATATTTTAGCAGGAATCCCCAGTGAACAAAAGATTTAAGATATAATGGTCAGGTGAGTCTCTAGGGGTAAAGGTGGGGCTATCTTTAGTACCGCTTGCTAAAGCAACTATTGTTATTATTACTTGTCATTTTGTAATAGTTTTCTATAAAAAAGCACAATTTCTGCTCAAGATACCTCATATTGTGCAGCTTGAAGAGAAGCATACTGTTACTTTTCTAAGTGATCCGACAATTTTCCCTAGTAGATGTAAATTGGCCCAAAAATCCATTTAGGAGGAATATGAGCTATTTAAGAACAAAAATATCACAGAAAGGGTGTAGGGTTTTTTGACTTGGCCAGTAAACAACATCTAAAAACATCCTAGCAACCACTGAACACCTTAGCAACTGCATAGCAATGCCCTGGTACCATGGTACCGAGTAATTGACACTCACATTTCTTTCTAAATAAAAATATAGAATATATAATACAGAATATATTCTATATAAAAATTGAGCTTGCAGTCATGTGGAAACACACGTGTTGTGTAAGATTTTATCTGTGTAATAGACATGGCATTATTACATAGAAGGCATAGGAGGCTATGGTTTCTATTTTCTCTCCCCCAGCACAGCACCCTGTCTCTCTCTCTCTCTCCTTCTGGATGTGTCTCTTTCTGTCACTATCCTAACAGTGGAGATTCCCACATTGTGATGTGGGACACAAAAGCCCAATGAGATGTGTGATACAGACAGATGAATAAGGAATGAAGACCACGTCCATATAACAGATGAAAATGACCATTGATGTATATCACACACCCGACCATATCAATGTAACAGACAAAATCTTTGCCTCAGCAGCTGACCTTCTATAAATGCTGTTTTAACCTGGTGCATCAGTCCAGCTCTCCTGTACAACAGGAAGACATTAAGAAAGAGAGTAAAAAAAAAAACAGCAGACAGAGATGACAGATCGTCCAAGACTGCACTCAGCTGTGCCAGCTCTCATAAATCATACATGCCTCTCAGACACAGCGCCATTTTATACTCTAATGATCAGCACAGCCTCTTTATTCTCTTAGCTTGCTCTCCCATGATTCCCTTGTTTAAAGGTTCCACGGCTCTCAAGCATCAGCGCATACTGGAGATACAGTATGTTTCAGAGGTCTCATGAGTGGGGTTTACAGCAGATCATTCTATAAGCCTCAGGCATTAGATGCTTTCATAAAGAGTCTTTATAGGGTTGATGCATTACTGCATGGAATTCTTGCGTTATGTTAATAAATGGTAACCGGTGCTTATGAAGTTATAGAAAACGTTGACGTATATATTACATAAGCATATGTAATGTATACATATATAATATGAATGATTTTATATGTACATATATAAAATGAATTATTGTATTATAAAATAATACAATAATTTTTCAAGCAATGTACATTTAATCTTTTAGTAGATTTTATTTACAAGCGATTTACAAATGAGAAAATGCTCAAGCGATTCATCATACAGGCGCTAACAATATTAGCTGTGAACAGCACCTGATCCTCTGAGTACCCAGTTCAGGCTGAATTATTTTGAATCATAAAGTACAGAAATGAAAGTATTAAACCAGCACATAACAGGGACAGAAATGTAACAAATTTGTATGTTTCAGACTGTTCTGACAATTTAACACAGTCAACCTGTTAACACACCCTGAACACTAAAACTGAATCTTCCACACACAATTAGAAGAAAGGGTGTGGCTTTTTTGACAACAAATGTGGGCATAGCAACACTCTAGAACACCTCTATCACCTGGAACACCCCAGTAACCACACAGCAGTGCCCTAGCAACCACATTCTTATTTTAAAATCTCTCTTCCTTTATGCCCACTATGCACCTGTGTTTTTTCCCTGCCCACTGTACTGATGGTGAGGGGCAGGGCTTTGGGCTTGGGGTTTTACAACTCTCTCCTCCTATCTTAAAGACACCAGTGGCGTATATGTTAGGTAGAGAGACCTAAGGGGCTGCATTCTACTACTATCTCTCCCACACTCCACCAGCTCCTCTTATGATGTGAAAGAGAATTTTATAATCGGGTGGCTGAAGAGATGAGATGAGGGGAGAGAAGCAAGAAAGAGAGAGAGATAGGAAGGAGAAAGTGTTGACCTAATTCTGTGCAAATTGCTGCTCTGCTCTGCTGTGGTATGCAGCTCTCTCACTTGTTCTTTATCTCTCTCTCTCACTCTCTCTCTTTTGTAAATTTAATGTCTGAAACTAGACTTCAGAAGGCACAGAGCTTCTGCCTTGTCTTTCTCTTGGGTCTTCTAAATCTAACAGTGTAGCTTGAAGGCTTTAAGCTTCTATGCTGCTATTGCATATCTTCATGCTAAGCGTATGACGATTCTCCACACAACACCAGCACTTAAACACACATCATAAAATAGGCCA
Source organism: Botia almorhae (assembly GCA_036877575.1). Classification (NCBI taxonomy): domain Eukaryota; kingdom Metazoa; phylum Chordata; class Actinopteri; order Cypriniformes; family Botiidae; genus Botia; species Botia almorhae. The sequence continues at coordinate 13,728 of JAZGTJ010003932.1, forward strand.
CTGTTAAAATCCATGAAGTTCATCCGCAGTGCACTTTAAAGAAAACATACATGGTGATGATAATAAAAACTAAAAGCAAAGAGACAAAAACTGCAACCTTTCACAGGACAGAAAACTCATGAGATCTCTTTAGTATCACAACAGCAAATGGAGACTTTTGCTTAGGTGTCCTGCTTCTCTAACTCTCTCCTGAGAAACAGACTCCTGAGAGTTTCAGAAAAGATTTCAACAAGGTCACAGTGTTTGGCATTAACAATATATATACAAGTCTGCAATCAAACATTTTATATTTGTACATAACCTCAAACATTGTTGTCAAATTCTTCCAGGATTAAATTGCCCGAGCTATGGTATCCATATTATTTTTAATTTTCATAGTCTCACTGTAAGCTAACAATTGTCTGTTTTAATTTCTCCTACTAAATTTTAAGAGAAAAATCTGTGCCATTAATATTAATAATAAAACACTGCTGAGATCTCCACTATGCCTCCTGAGCAATAAAAAAGCAATACAATTTTCTTCGGGCTTTTACGACCCCACCAGCAGTTTTCCAGAACAGATTGAAAATGATGATTGTACAACAATATCTAAAAGAAGGCCATAAATGCAACTATTAATAGTGTGGTCTCCTGGGGTGCCGAGGAGAACGTTTAAATAATGAACAAGATTACACAGCCACTAGTGAAAGTGAAGGTCAAGGCATGAACTCTGAATAAAAGGACTTTCTGAACCACAAAGCACTTGTAAACATACTGCGAAGAAGCCGATCTATTCCCACGATCCGTTTTCAGACTTGCGTAACCCAACAGACTTCTGTCTATCTCTATATCCAATCATTGTACATCTCCTATAAACTAAACAGAAGATGGGCTGCTGTTCTGTGGAGGGTTTAATGGTCAATATCTGCCTTTTGTGTATCTGGTCTCCATGTATGTTGACAGGTGCTGTCGGTGGGTAATTGGGTACCATCAAAGTGTTACTCAGCACATGGTCAAGCAGTGGAAAAGTGGACAGCACTTACCCCTCTGTCACAGTATGCCACTGATACCACAGCAGGGTGAGCGGAGGATAGAAACAACACTTTCTAAACAGATCATTAGCGTATCTGTGGTTATTTAATTAAGTGCATGTACTACATTAGCAGCAAACAGACTGAGAAATTGTGAGTAACATGGCAACCTCTATGTGAGTACCAACTAACTCCCAGTGTCATTTTACAGAAAGGCTCCTCTTTTGTTTGCCACAGACTGTGTATATTACAAACTGTGAGTGGTGTCTGGCAATGCAAAACTTGCCACCATGGTGATGGGGTGTTAAGAGTGGTTGCCAGGGTGATGCTATTCAGTTGCAAGAGTGTTTCTTAGCACACTTCGATGTGGTTGTTAGTGTGTTCTTGATGGTTGCTAGGCTGTTGCTAAGGTGCTCTTGGTGGTTGCACCTTAGCAACAGCTAACAGGTGGCTAACTGGTCAAAAGAGATCACCTCAAGTCAATAGCACGTTTTCACTGAAGCTGAATATTGGTGATTAGTGGTTTGTTCAAATAATATTATTAAGCACAACTAATTGGCTCAGTACTAATGAAAGGCCTGATGCAATATTGCACCAGATGGGCCCTTTGCATTCCTGAGTGACTGTGAAGCACTGAGTGACTCTGGGTGAGCCATGTGCTTGCTATCAAGCACCAATTAGGCTCCTTATTGCTATTTGTGATGCAAATCACACTGGATCAATAGCCTTGTATTTACCCTATCAGAAACCCCCTGCCACCCATAATTACTGCCCCTGGGACCAATCAAATCCAGACAGAACTATTCTCTCTGCAAACATCCCATACACACACACAGCTGCAAAAATTAGTGCATTTAAGGAATTTATCAAACAAGCTTGTATAAAGTGACTTAGAAAAAGTGCTTTCGCTTTATACGTAAAAAGCACTTCAGACTGGAAAATATTCAGCAAGACAGCTGAGTACAAATGCTGGGAAACCGCCAATTATAAACAAACACAAACAAACTGGCAATAAAGTAAGTAAACAAACAGTGATGACCAGAGGATAGGGAATGTATTCCTGAGAGGCCAGCAGTGGGTGGTCACATCTCATCAGCACTGTGATGAGTGACAGGCTACCTGTGTGGGGTAAATAAAAGAGAGGACACGGGGAGATGGCTGCCATACGGCCACATTAACCAAAGTAAGTATTGCTCTTAAATCAAAGTCACAGGGGGCTCTCTCACTGCTAAAGGGCTTGTTGATATACTGTATTGAAGATGAAATGAGAGCTATACATACATTTACAGTTGTGTATATTTATTAAAGCATTAAACCATGAGAGGCTGTGATTATATCTTTGGTAAGAATTGTTTACACAGACTGCCTTGAGATTTTTTATTACATGTCAACAGTAATATGATATGAAGTAATATGATAGACGCTGATAGACACTAATGCTTCATAAACAAAAAGCAATAATAATGATCTGAGAAAACGATTTGCCGCCAGGTAATATTGTTTGTCTTATTGTAACTGTTTATGTTGGTTACATTAATAATAATACTGGCCTGGTCAAATGTGTGTTTAAGATCGTTTTACAATAGCTTCAAATGCAGCTAATTCAATCAGAATTATGAGTTGGAACTATATATGTTTTTAACATGTTCTTATTTGATTAGGGACCTGGAAATAGTGCAGAATCTTAAACATCATAGCGCTTCTTTGTTTAACATACTCTGCAGTCCTAGAACTCCGTTTATTTTTAGCTTTAAATTAGATTTTGAATCCCAGATTTTCGATGTGGACTTTTGGAGCCAACTATACATAATGTTTATTATTGCTTTAGGAAAGTAAGCAGTTCTTGCAAATAAGAGAGGGAGGGAAAGCAGATAGCTGAGCTCGTGTAGGACCTCATTAACTTCACACCAACAAATGCAATAGCTGCTCATAAACCTGTGTATGTGTGCGAGAGAGAGCGAGAGGGAGAAAGAGCACCATGCATCCTCGCTCCGTGAAGATGGCACATCTCTAAATGGTGCCTCACCTACACACACACACAACCTCAATAATGTGGTGTGAAGTGACAGCTGACACTGACGGAGACTGGAAAACGAGAGATTAGGGCAGTGTAGCTGAAGACAGAGAAAAAACTAAGATACACTAGGGAGAAAGAGAAGGGGGTGGCAAAAATCATTCCCCCATCTGCCTGCTGCATAAATATTTCACACACAAATGCACATGCGCACACACACGGCAGGAGCTGGTTTACACCAGGAGGTGGTGTATACTGTGCCCACGTCAATGAGACACTTCCCATGTGTTCCTTTTTACAGTAATCTATATTAGGAGTAAACAGAAACCTTTGTTGACTATAGATGTGTATTTTTGTATCGCCGCTAATGATCTCTGCTAATAATATATTATGCTAACCTTTCTAAACGACATTGTACTAATTATTTTTGGTCTCTGCTGCATCATGTGGAAATAGGGCCGAGATGTGCTACACGATAAATCATTTTTTCAACCGCTACACAATTAAGCCTCAATAAATTATGCAAGAGTCCCTTCAAACCTCTTTCAACATTCAAAAAAGGTACAAAATCTGGCACATTCCACTAGTACAGTACTATTTGGTGTTAGACGCACATATCCCAAGTTAGAAGATATAAATTATTGTCTATCAATAAAATTAACCTAGCATTAAATGTAGCTAGGTTTAAAAACACATCAAATGCCACCCCCAATCCTCCAACAATATCAACATTTTAACGTAATACAATAAATTTGTGTGCCACATTGTAAACACAACCCTGTTACTGACATTATTTTGATACTTTCAACAGCATTGTCTCAACTAACAGGAATGTTCTCTCAAAGTTATCAAAGTTCCTGCTGTATAATGTTAATAGAACTTTTTTAACGTTATATGTCTACAATCATTATATGTCTACACGTTCTAAAAACCTTAGGGAAACTTTAGGGAAACATTCCTACAACCTAAAATTGTTAAAAGCAATATTCTTTTAGTTGCCTGCATTTATGAAGCACAACCATTTAACTCTGCTACCCAAGTTAGTCTAGCAATGTGCATCTCAGCCAATGCATTCATATCTCAATGCCCCTGTATGACGCTTGTGTTGTGTGCAACTTGACAGGGTCATATTTACATACTCCTCTGGATGGACTGGCACTAGTAGTGGCTGTAATTAGAATGTAATGAACAGTCTAGACAGTGTTCATCTGGATTAGGTGGCTCACAGAGGTCACTTCAGCCTGTGTAGTATTAGTAGAGCCATGCTGTTCTGCTTGACGTGCATGGACAATTTTGGGATGGGGCTGCAGGGTGAAAAGCAGGTCGCAGCACATCTAAATCTTGTGGTGGATTGTAAGAGAGGGTGATTTGGATGTTTGTAAAGGAGGCTGAAATTTGCATGTGGGGGATAGGGGGGTACAGCTAACATTTGGACTACATTACCCAACAGCAACATTCTCTCATAAAGCTACTTTAACTCAGAAACTCAGAAAAAGTGCTATAGAGCACCAATTGAAGTCAGACATCAGTTTTTAATACTTCTGCTTACGCCAAAACTCTGATTTTGCTGAGATGTGAGCAGATGATGTCACACAGCACCCATGAAGATACACAGCCAGTAATAAGCATTCATTTTTTATCAAAGAAAATGCACCCAATGAACTAAGGTCCACCATTACATAGTAACAAATGTTGCTTGCAAAGACAGGGATGCAAAACAATGTAAATGCTTTTATTGTTGATTTAATTTTTAAAGTATTGCATGCTGAAGATTTCGTCCAAAAAATGGTCTAAGCATGCCAGTTAAACTGCCATATAACATCCACACAACTTTTAATAAAATATACATGGACTTAATCTTTTGAACATAGTTTTGATTTCTTGCCACTGTCACCTTACGTTGTCAGACTAATTTCTTGGACACTTGTTAGTGATGCAAATGTACATTTTATGATATTATTGCAAATTCTACACACATTTTATAATTCTCCTGTTTTCTCTTATAAATACAGTTTTCTGATTTAGAATGAAACAGCATTTGCATACACCTGCACATCCATAATGAAAACCATGCAAATGAAAATAGGCAGTATTAGTAAGATGATGAGTCAGTATTTCAAAGGTAAATGTAGTTATTAATAATGACAACTCATCCTGCACCACACCGATTTTAAAATGTCCCTCCCCTCAATACCAATTCATGGTTCAAGGCTGTGACATAGCTAAAGCATATTCCTTTTTATTCTTTAAAGGAAATGCTTTTTGATATGTTCTTTACAAACTTCCAGTTTCAATAGGAAGTACTGTGCTCGTCAAGTGATTTCACACAGCCTTTAAAGCAATAACAGGAGGAGTGCAAATAAATTGGCCTTACTCGCATACTGTGGGTGGAAAGCTGCTACAACACTTCTGGGTCTCTGTTCATTAGTGCTGCCTGTGAGGCATGGGTCTTTAAACACATCCTAGGATGTGATGAGAATGTTAAGTGTGAGTTATCTCTGACTTCACTGACTCACACACACACACACACACACACACACACACCTGTCTCTCTCTAGCTTTCAGGACTGAGACCATCATAGATTTCAATGTATCAGACAGACAGAAGCATTCAGAAATACACTAGATCATGTTTAGGGGTTTCGATGGGTCGTTGTAACAACAATTGTGTTCATAATCTTCCTGTTTAACTCACAATCTTCATTGTGTTTTGAGAGCTCCCACAATCATTTATTTTTATTTGGACAGGAATGAAAAATCAGAACTGCTCCGTAAAGACCATGTCTGTTAACAGACCCTGTACGTCATTAAAACATTCCAGTATAATGAGCATGTTTTGTTGCAATATACTATTTTCGCTTCATTTCTTATAAAATTAAAGGATAAAATGCACAGCTAAACATGTTGTTCCGAATTGCAAATTGTGTAAATTACAATCTGAACTGTCATTGCATTAAGATAACAAAATACCCACAAGCATCTGCAAACAAATTTTACTAAACATATTTAGTTATTTTGGCATTAGCTTTAACCAATTAGTCTGGAGATCATGTTTAGTGAATGTTAGGAAGTCATTTCCCCTCAAGGTCACACAGGTGTCCTAACAAATAACCACACATGTAGTTCACAACAATGGTTATTGAAATGTTTTACTAATGTTTTGACAACCACAAACTATCTAAAGTTATGAAAGAGCATATGAATTGTTTGATCATTTTTAACCTAATACACTTATTTTTGTGAAATGTTTGGGCCACTGTACACATACACACATGCATACAGGCGTGTGTTACTTGTGCTTTAACAGTTATGGGGTGGATTCAGTATGACCTTCCACCTCTCTGGCACAGGAAGAGGAAGTGACCCGTGGTCGCAAAAGTGAGGGTTGGGTAAAAGTTGCTGAGCGGAAAGACAGAGACAACGAGAGAGGGAGTGCTCTCATAATAAGCAAAGATCCGGTGCTGGTGTGGCTAAGGCCCAGGAAACAGTGTATATTCACTAAAACAACATCTCAGCAGGAAAAAAGCGTCAACGTCACCCATCGATCAGACAATATCACTGTCATTTTTGTTTACTCATATAGCCATTCCACTCTCTACGGCTATAATAAGCAAATGTGGCAGGGTTATGAATCAAGAACCTTTGGAATCTTTGTGGAACAATGTCATGGAAAATTCTAGCTCAAACCCCCTGCACTGATTCTCAAGGAGATGAATAAAATATTCTAGAACGGCGCTACATGAGGAGTGCTCAAGTGCTTTCTTCAAGTGTGACAGGTCTGTGGTGACATCACAGAGAAAAAGGTGTCTGATTGGCTAAGAGTGCTCCATCTCTGGTTCGAGAGGTTTAAGAGAGCCTCCAGTCATTACTGGTTCCCAAAGTGCACTCACTTTTTCATCAGCTTGCATCACGCACTTACTGAGGCTTAAAACTACACATACATATAACGTGCACACACAGATTGTTAAGACATATCGCAATCTTCCTTTATCATCCCACCTCTCAGACTTTTAGTTAAGCTAATGCGCTAACCACAATCATGTTTTTCTTTTCGTGATTCACTTTTATTTCCTCAAGATATTTTAATATAGGGCTGTGCAAGACATATCCATTACAACAGAACATTTAGACACATAGAACACAGCTCTCTCTCATCATGCTCTGGTGGGACAAGGGGTGGGGGAGGGGTGTTCATGCAGAGCAATCTGAAATATTCATGTATGTGCGGCTACCTCTTAGTGTGACGGAATGTGCATGTGGGCCGAGGACTGCGTGTTTCCTGTGTGTAAGATGGAAAGGAAACAATAATATTTGTTGAGTTGTGCGTTTCAGACAAAAACATGGAAGTAATATGGTGCGTGTATGTAATATGGTGCGTGTATGTGGATGTACATATCTACATGCATAAGTGAATTTCACAAAACCTGTCAGGAAATTATAATGAAATGATGCATATTTTAAATGACGGTCCAATATTTTGCATTACGTAAAATGGCAATAAAAATGTAGGATTAATATTTGCCTATTTCTGATATGTATTTCTTAATGACAAATATTAATTATTTGTTTTATTTTGAGATTTGACCCCAGAATGTTTCCGTGAGATTCAACCACATGCATGTTTGTATATTGAACTATGAATTAAACATGAAGCCAGCATGCCTTTGCTGCTCTGTCTCTGATAGGCCCAAGTAAATTGGCTTAGTGATTGGTTATTTACAGTTGACTCCCAGGATAGAGTCTCGCTTAGATTCATCTTCAGAAAGGCACGATGGGGGTCCAAAGACTGTAGAGTCAACTTGTGTGCGCCTTCTCAGAATGGCTGCCATTCACATCGGCCACATTCCGTTCATCTGACTGCACCCATTCAGTCTCAAAATTCATTTTCCTGTCCACACAATATGGAGGAGATAAGACTGGGGCTCATTTGCCACCCCCAAACCCATTGACATTATTTGCATGACATGCAGACAAGCTTAAAACCAGCTGTCAGTCATTTGTATGCTATTATTGTTACCGTGAGCCATTTTTTATCCTCTCCTATCCCATAATCTAGTGCTTTGAACCCTTCTGAGTCATGGTCATCCCCCAAAACTGCTCACAAAAGGTAACTGTAGGCAACAGCAACTGCACTGGTTGCTATGTGTGGATGCCATGGCAACCACCAATAATCTATATGGGACTCACGTATTGAATGGCTGTAATGGATTGAACTTTGGGGGCTGAGGGGAAAACCATGTATTGGAAGCTAGTTTTCATCATCTCAGCTAGCAAGAGGCGGCGCCTCAGAGGCGTGGCCACTGTCTGTGCTCCAACGGGTCAGAGGGAAATGCCAGCTATTTTCAGTTTTGTGTAGACCCACGTCATAGATGGTCACAAAAGCCAACATCGCAATTCACAATCAGTCAATTAACTGATTCACGCTTCAGCTGCTGCGCCTTTTTAGTGTGCTGTTGCTAAGTCATTATGTTTGTGTTTGCGTTGAACTGTCTTTCTGAATAGGAGAACTGCTACACAGTTAATTTTACAATTTAACTGTTTATGTGTATGTGTGGATGGTGTACGAGTGAAAAAGATTGTTTCACTGTACACCATTAAAACATGTTTCTATTCAGTGTCCAATATCATTTTAATAATTTTGCATGGTGTTATGCCTTGTGTCATTTATGGTAATATGAATACATTGGACACTGTTGCATACTTTTGTACAATAAACAATATTGGTTCAAGTGTTGGGTCCCCACTTAATATCCAATGTAAATCTGGGTCCTGAGACAAAACCAGATAACAACCTCTGCCTTACAGAACTAGTGTGTGTGTATGTCTACAGGAATGGGCCCCAGAAAGGTTCCACTGGGTTAAAAAGGCCCTTTGCCAGACTAGCAGAACAGAACAGCAAAGTAAATCACTGGTTAAACAATCAGTGCAGAAAGACAAGAAAAAACCGATAAACAGCTGCAGCAAAAGAAAGATATGTGAAGACTACTGTACACATACTGTAAACAGACCAGATAGACAAACAAACATGCAGACAGTCTACGCTGTAGGTCACATGACAGTCAATGGAGAGAAAGTGACCGTGAGCATGACTGAGAGATGCAGAGGTGGGACATGACAGTGTGACTGCAGGGAGTCTCTCATCTTCTCAGCATTCCTAAAGACATACTTGGCAGGGTGTGTGGGAGGACAGAGCTAAGATCTTCTTCCTGTGTGGAAAATGGTAGTGGAAGATGCTATAGACTGCAGCCTTCAAGAGAAAAAGAGTCTGAGCTGAACTCGAACCACTGCAAACTCACCAACCATGTCATAAACCCACTGAGAGCTATTACACAGTACATACATTTGTCTCAAGCACATCAATGTGTGTTGCCACAGGAGAACCTTCTACACAGTGTTTCACCAAAAACAACCACCTTTTTACTTCCCAGTTCTTTACAAAACAATCTATGTTCCACTGATTTGATTGACCCTGGAATCAATATGTAGAAGAATCTATATCTATATATAAAAATCTGTCACACGAAAATTGTAACTTCCAGTAATGTACTTTTACTTCAACTAAAAGTATTTGACTAAATACAGGTGATCTATATTTAACTGTTAGGTGATTTCTAATATTGTGTAGAACGTCCTACAAAATGGTTTGAAATGGATGCCTTGGACTGAATAAGGAAGCACAGGAAAAAACATTGAGCCCTTTTCTTTAGTATGGAACTCTTTGAATACTGTTTAAAAACATCTCAGGGCCCCTTTCTTGACCCTTCAAGAAACAGAATGCCAAGAGTGAAAAAATTCATTTCACATTTAGTGCACTGCCATAAATAGGATACATTCAGAGAGTAGGAACGTCAGAAATCAGTCGGGAAATGGAAACAATCAATAAATGGATTCACTCTAAAAACCCACAGCAGATGTAAATGTCAGTGTATTTGCATCATGTAAAAGCTGATCGCTACAATCTCTAAAAGCTCTTAAATGACACAACATCTTAAGACTCTTTGCTGTGGACAAATAGAAAAAGAAAAAAGCGAGAGATTCACTCTTAGCCAAGTTGGTACAGCATTGCCTGCTGTAATCCACCTAGAGGTTGGTACTGCCAAGATGGGCGCTTTAAATAATACCACTTATGCCCAACAAGTAGGTCTGTCTGGGATTACACAAATATTCCCTGCAGAATAAGGGTCCTTTTTGAAATCATAAATGACCAGCTTTTGGTTGATCAAAATCCCCTGGTGTTCTGCCCTGTGGTTGCAAAGTCCACAGGCGTTTAGCAGCTAAATATAAATCAAAAATCTCCTGGACTGAAGGGAATTATATAACTATTATTACAGAAAAAAAACCAACAACATGAAGTGCACTGACCCACATGAGGTATGATTAGCCTAAAAAAATGGAATTTGTTTGGTAACATGACACAAAACGTGGCATGTGTTTCAAGCTGATGTGATTTCAGGCTTTCTGTAGGAGGAAAGCGGAGGATGAAAAGAAAAATGGGGGATTGTATTCAAACGCATCCACTTCCTTTGGGAATGAGAGTTCCATTTGGTGTGGAAGCCAGCTGTCATGGTAAAGCTTCATTGGGCATGAATGTGAAAGGACGCTCTCTCTCTCTGGCTTTATCTTTCTCCTTCCCTCTTGCATTCCTACTGACCTCTTGCCTTTTTCTGCCTCTATTTTCTTTTCCCTTTCCTTTCATTTTTTTCTCTCGTCCACCCTCAGCTATCAGCCCCTATAACTTTGCTTGTTTTCTGTCTTTTTCTCCAGTTCTCTCCAGCCCATCTCTGGTTCTCTGGGTTGGGGAGGGTCACAGACTCTGTTTATCTTACTTAAACTTTCATTTCCTCAAAGAATCTTTGTGGCACACACACGCATGTATGCAAATACACACATCCACACATCGTCACGCAGCAGGCCGAACGTGTTATGCACAGAACACTGAATAATCACTGACTGAGCCAAAGTCTTGAATCAACAGATTCTATTCTGCAACATTTTAAAGCAGGTCATTGCATGGAAAAGTGTAATAATGGAAATAAGGACTATGACTTAACAATAGAAAACAACAACTAAATTTGTTCATTTTTTGAAGAATTTGTGTTTGGTGCTTTTCCTTCAAACGCGACCATAATGTCAAGGCGTTGCTAAACAAATACAATGGTGTTCTGAGTGATTTTTACCTCATTGTGATACAGCTACCTCTGGGTTTTAATAGTAATTAACCCGTTTGTTATCTGCCATGAAAAATCTGAATGTTTAGAAAAGTTCAAACAGCCTCAAACAGCAGCAAGTTGCAGAATATGAGGCATCATTCACGTCTAAAGCATGAGTTACACACCAAAGCTCATAAGTTGGGGTTAGGAGGACATTCTGTGTATGAGCAATGGCAGTAGTTATGCATGCACCACTAATACAGTCACCCTATCTGAAGGCTGAGAGTGAGGGGTGGAGAGCAGTGATTGGATGTAACTCTACCCTCTCAGCTCCACTGGGCCTCTGGGTATCTTCTTCTAGACCTGTGACAGCTGTCCACTCTCTCCCATATGCCACTTAAATACAATGCATGCTGCTGGGTGTCTGTCTTACTGGCTGAGGTGTGACCCGTCCATGTCACAATGTCATTTTCATAACCCTTAGTGTGGACTGCTCACATCACATCAGTACACAGTTCTGTAGGGAAAAGTGAACCTGGTGACAGTAAAAGCTGTAAACAAATGTAAGCATAAGTGTTAACAGTAAACATACCAGTTGGGCAAAAAAGACTTAGTGCAAAAACAACTGTAGAGGATGAAGAATGCCCAGTTGTGTGCATATATAAGTTTGTGTGTGTGTGTTTGTGATCCTTCAGTCCAGTTACTGACTATTGAGCAGCACAAGGTGTTACAAGTACTGCACTTCTGTGGTTCAGATTTTACCTCTCTTGACAGGCCGTTCAGGGTGTCTTGGAGGGGAGAGGTGTCCAACCTGCAACATCTAGACACTGGGGTGCCCCAGGGCTCAGTTCTTGGACCACTCTTCTCCATCTACATGGCATCTCTAGGATCTGTCATTCAGGAACATGGCTTTTCCTATCATTGCTATGCTGATGACACTTAGCTCTACCACTCTTTCCACCCTGATGATCCCACGGTACTGACTCACATCTCAGCCTGCCTGACGGACATATCATGTTGGATGAAGGATCTAAAACAGAAATGCTTGTGGTTTTATCCAACCAGTCACTTCATCATAACTTCTTAATCCAGCTTGATGGGGCAACCATCACTCCATCCAAGACGGTCAAAAGCCTTGCAGTAATGATTGACGATCAACTGAGCTTCTCTGACCACACCTCTAGAACGCTTAGAATCCTGCAGATTCGCTCTCTACAACATCAGGAAGGTCAGACCCTTCCTATCAGAACATGCAGCACAACTCGTCGTTCAAACTCTTTTTCTCTTTTTCCAGACTGGACTACTGCAATGCTCTCCTCGCAGGGCTTCCGGCTTGTACTATCAAACCCCTGCAGTTGATCCAGAACGCAGCAGCTAGAGTGGTTTTTAACGAGCCTAAAAGAGCACACGTCACTCCACTGTTCATCCAGTTGCACTGGCTGCCAGTAGCTGCTCGCATCAAATTCAAGGCTCTGATGTTTGCATTTAAAGTGACTACTGGATTCGCACCTTCTTACCTGCTCTCACTTTTTCGCATTTATGTGCCCTCCAGAAACTTGCTTTCAGCTAAAGAACGTCGCCTTGTGGTTCCATACCAAAAAGGGAAGACTCTTACTTTGACTCTGCCCGGTTGGTGGAATGAACTACATAACTAGAACTAGAACGGCTGAGCCATTAGAGGTTATCAAGAAACGACTACAAACAACTATTTCGTCTTCACCTACTTAATTCAAACTACCACACCACCACTACCTCTACTTTTACTTCTTTAAAAAAAAAGAAAAATGGCTTCTTACACTGTGTTGGAATACCTGAGACCTGTTTATAGCACTTATTCATTGTTTCTCTTATAGTTGTTGAAATTGCTTCCTTGTCCTCACTTGTAAGTCACTTTGAATGAAAGCGTCTGCTAAATGACTAAATGTAAATGTAGTTTGCTGGAGTCAGATGTAATCCAATTTATTATCCAGGGTGCAGACATTGGAGAGCAGGATTGATGGGAGAGCTGGCCGGCTAGCGTTTGTTTTTAGCCTAGCACGGAACCCCACCCTCTTACCGCTTGTGATGTCCCCTCCCCCGGTCATCGCATCAGGTGACGCTGAGGGCTGGAGGCCTGGTCCCCGCAGCAAGCAGAGATTGCGTAGCTTCTCCAGCAGATCATCATGCAGAGTAGCTGTAGTGTATTTTCTGCATTTTGTGAGTATCTGGTGGTTGTATACATGAACACCGGTAGCTCCAATGTCCATGCGCCATTAGAGGTTTGTCAAAACAAACAAAAAGCACCATTTTGTATCCGGAGTGGCCGCTGCGCACTACTGTCGCCATCTTTGCTAAAGATGTGGATACAGTGTCACCTTTGACATGGAATTGTACAATTTAAAGGTGCATCGAATAATACTTTTCAAGTGTTCTGACCAACATACTTAAATTTGATGTAAATTTTTTGCCATTCAAATATCTTCTCTTATCTAATTTATTATGCAGAGGTGAATATGAGTATGGAATGTTAATTTGAATGTCCTGAAAAGTCCAAATCAAATTAATCCTTGCATCCCAATTGACATACTATCAATCCTAAACATTGTTCAAAATGAGAATTAGTATGTCCCAAATCGTAGTGTTAAAATGAGGATCCTTAAAGTACCTCATTGGCCTACTATTTTCAGTGAAAATTTGAAGTGCAGATCCATGAACACACTTAATGTGTGACATTACCCACAACTCATTGCGAGAGAGAGATGCTTCACTAAATTAATACAGCGAGTAAGTAAAGCTTCAATGAATTAATAAATAAAACTATATAGCAAACACTACATAAGCAATATTGAATAAAAAATTATTAAATGCAAAGAGGGTTTGTATTTTCATGCGTGTGTTTGTTAACAATCATAATGTTGTCTAGGCAACAACGGTCATTTCTGTTATTCGTTAGTCCCTCGCATACTCTTTTGCTACACACTAAAATTTATATTTTTCCCATAACAAAAACAGTACATATTTTTAGTGTATAACATAACTAGGCGAATTGGGACGCAGCATGAAATTCCACCTAATATAGGTGGGTTTGCCTCTAGGTGTCAGCCATGTTGAAATCACATGACCTGCTTTGTCGTGATGCTGCATTCATATCTTCAGGCATTTAAATTCAGGATCTCTGTTTTCTCATCTAAAGAAACATAACTGACGAAATAACAAAAATACTTGCACCATTGTGCACAATAGCTGCGCTGTTGAATATACCTCTACTAAATAAATGCCAATGTATGTTACGTGATACAGAGGCCTGGCTAAGGTTGGTCACTGATGAATGAAGATGGCTGTCAAAGAACACAGATGCAGATAATGATAACATCAATTCCTTTTGCACCCCTCACTCTATAGGGCTGTAGGGCCTTTTCTCTGAGTAATCAGATCCTTAGATTGCACTCAGCAGTGAGCTCATAAAGCACACACACACACACAGGGCATTTTACACACTGATTCACAGTCTTGTCAACAAGTCTCATCTACTCAGATTTATCCCCGACATCTCTCTCTGTCCCTGCCACTCACTCACTTAAACACACACACATCTTTAGACAAAAGGAAGGAAGGAAGAAGGGAAGGACAGAAGGAAGGAAGGGCGGCCGGCTCATATGTCATCAGTAAAACAAGAGATGCTACACTTTAATAGAGAACTGGTGTTTGTGTGTGAGTGTGTACATATGTCACAAATGCTAGAAGCAGGAATCCTACCACCTGCTCAACAGGCTATTAGGGACAAAGTCACAGTAAATCAACATGCTTCCTTCTTGTGTGCCTGTCTTCTGAGGTAATCCCCAAATACTGAACTTCATGGGCTGCCCTGACACCCAGAACACCCTGGCACCAGCTTAGCATTGTGGTGGCAACTTTGGCACAGACAAACAAGGACAGGAAGTGGGGTAGAAAGGAATCAGGATTCAGGATTCCTAATAAGGTATCTTATAAAGGCGATACCTTTTTCACCACAGTATTTTAACAGTGACCAAATTACACGCAGTAAAATTCAGCTTTTAGCTAGCAATACCTGTATAATACTCTCAGCTCCATTTAACATTTTACCATACTTGAATCTCTTCCACAGATTTTCTCCAGCAATCATTGCAGGCAATGATTCAGTGTGAGATTCGGTGCAGAATTGGATTTAATAATATCTACCCTATCATAAACACTATTGTCTGAGCATCGGTTCTTTCACTGGTTTGTATTTGTTTGCGGTTGTACATTGTGATTGGGTAAAAGAAGCATCCCTTCAGCTACAATGTGTTTACTGCCTGACTAAATGAACAACGTGTCTCTGGGTCATGTGTCATTAGTCTTGCACGAACCAGCACTCTCTCACACAATGCAAACATATGCATACACACAAACATACACACAGACGCACACATACACAGTTTCTCTATGAAACGTACGCATATTTTTATACTGTACAAACTGTTTATTCTATCCTCTAACCCTCACCTTACCTCTAAACCTAACCCTCGCAGAAATCTAAATTTACATTTACATAAAACATCATTTACTATGTTTATTAACCAATTTCCCTTGTGGGGACTGCAGGCTGGTCCACACAATATAGGTGTGTGTGACTTTTACCATCTTTGTAAAGACATTTGGTCTTTGTAATAGAAGAAAAACAAGCACACTCATACAATTAGCTAGTGCAATGTTACATCCGTGGCCATTAAACCTTTACTGCCCTTGCGTCCACACCGGTAATCATTTTTCCCTGCAGTGTGTTGTCATTGAATGACATTTTACACAAACATTTTAGTCAGTCTGTGCCGCAAAATAAGCATTATTAAACAGACATTTCTTACTCTATATTCTAATTGAATGAGCAGTACTTAAAGCTGTAAAATGACTACAAAACACACTTGTGACTGCACATTATACATTACTATGCCACTACCTAGGTGCTCTGTTGCTTGGCAACTGCAAACAACCTACAATTAGAGAACTGTATAAAATGGGTAGTTCCGGTACTTGATGCTACTATTTATACTATTTGTATCAGTGTGCAGCACCCACGGCTAATCATTATTTATGTTGCATAGCTATGTCCATTTACAGTTTACTTTAAAAAAATCACATTAACACAGTAAAATGGCTTGATGAGAGACACTTTCCTGTGTTGAGGCATTACCTATTGAAACAGGAACTTCGGGTGGGACACATTGAAGGGCATGTTTACTTTATTTAAATTGTCAATAGCCTGTAGTTTACATCACAATCATAAACTAAAATCTGTTAGTTGCTATTGATAGTCAAATGTAGATGGTATTATGGGAAGAGACATTTTTTTCTAGAGACAAAAATTTGTATACGCCTCTAAAGAGAAAGGACGACAGTGAATTTAGCATGGTAAATTTTTTTTATTAGCTTTTAGGAGACAATTAGCACATAAATGGCCTCAAAACAATCAGACAAGAGCTTAAAGTCACAAAACCCCTTGAGTTCTGATCTCATGGGGTCTTTTAAACACACATAAATACAATATTATTCACACTCACACTTATAACTAAAGCTTATTACAGTACCCAGTTTTCTCGGTACTTTCCTTGTTTCCTTGGTGCCACCGTGTTTAGTGAGAAACCTTGTACTATGGTGTTTTGATACAGCTGTACTGAATACCATGAATGACAAGAAGTGAAAGTATGTGAACTAAATGTCAAATGTCTATTCCTCTGATTGTGCCACAGCCCTTTTGTTAGTGCATTCATTCATCCATTCATTCGTTTACGCAGGCAATGGCCTCCGCCTCTGAATTGGCATAGGTCCAACACATAGCATAAAAAGGAAATGGAAAAAAAAGTTATTTACATCCACTTTCAACTGACACCTTTTTACTACAGTAAACACGGGGATGCCACCATTTCTGCGTACTTACCGAACTCACAATGAATCATCACCTCTGCGTCTCCTGGGCTCCAGCTGTAAGTCTAACAGGAAGTGATGCATTTCCAAACAGGAAGGTGTCTTTCCCCCCTAAATAGCTCTTTGATGTCTCACTCTTTCATTCATAAATCTGACAAAGACATAATGAAAAAGCTTATAAATCTTCTTAAACTGAGTCAAACTGAGAAGAAACAAAGATTTTCATTTCTGATTGAGAATGTTGACCTATTGTGTTCCAGTGGTGAATATAGTTTTTTTTAACATGCCTTTGAGGAATGAGCTGTCCAATATTGTCTCCATGTGTTACACTGCTTATAAATTGAACCACTTGATTGAGCATGAAGACAATGAAAAACACACTGGGTACCCAAACAATTCCAAACAAAATGCAATCAATTTCTAAGGACACTCTTCCTGTAGTCAAAACAGCATGCGGTTTTGATTATTTGCTTTCAATTCATGACCAATTTACTAACATTTATATGGCAGATGCTTTTCTTCAAAGTGACATTCAATATAAACATTTCATCTGAATATTAGCTAGAAAATAGTCTAATTAGATCATAACAAGAATATACCAGGAAACAGGAAATTTAAGTTTTTAACACTTTTGCTGGAAATCTGTTTGAGAATGTTTTGACATGAGAGACAAAAATGACCACAACTGGTTCTATTTGACATTTTATTAATTTATTGATAATAATTAAAATTGTATTTGTAAAAATATTTTTACTTTAATGACAGCATGCACTGAACCCGCCATCAGCTTCACCTCCATAACAGTGCTGACTTGCTAAGTCTTTCCCAGATATGTGCAGAATTCTGTCATTCAGTTGTTTTACTGTATTTCTCGTACTAAATGAGGATACTGATTATAAACGCAACTGATTTTTTTGCAGCGTAAGCAACATTAAGCAGCATTTCCTGACAGCAGTGTCATCTGTGTGTGTTGGAAATGAAACAGTCAAGTGTGGATGGAGTTAAACTCTTTGACCTGGGCAAAGACCCAGAACATCCTGACCCTGCATCAACCTCACTCTCCCTCCCTCTTACACACGCACATGAAGTGGGAAGTGGAATATAGTGGACGTGAGTAGAGAGAAAGGAAAGCGAGGGAGCAGGGTCAAGAATGCGGCAGCAGGGGAGTCTGGGAAAGGGGGAGGCGGCTCCGAAGCACTTCCTGTTTTAGGGGGAAAGAATCCATCAACTATGAGACAGGAAGGGTCAGTGAGATAATAAACATACATACATATGCATACCATTACACACATGAACTGCTTGAACCACTGGGAAAACCAGAAATGCATCACTGAAACTGAGAAGCACAGACATACAAATGCTTGCTATATATAATGCAAATTAGTCAAGGTTGGTCTCACATAACCACACCAAGTAAACTAGAAATCTGGTTTGAAATCTGTTTACATGAAGTTCAGATTAAATGGTCTAAAAGAACAGGTTTAAAGTAAACCAAACTCACTTCATCTCTTTAAGATCACTTTAAGATCACATGCTCGTGGTTGCTTATCTCATACATTATGTATAAATGCATTCAAGTAAATCCATATATTTTTAGATGTTATCAAGCAAAACCAGGACAAATTTATAATGCTTCACATACACATCACATCCATGAAAACATCACATACACTTTGGTTCAGTTGGCCCCACTCTACATTTACTCCTGCATGCCTTCTGTCTAGCTTCAGGGAAGATTTTTGGCTCAGCTGAAAGAGCTTGTGGGAATACCCACAATCTCTGACCAGCCGCACTACAGAGAGGAAGTGCAGTGGTTAACGGACTGGTGCAGAGCCAACAACCTGTCTCTGAACGTGGAGAAAACTAAAGAGATGGTTGTTGACTGCAGAAGAGCACACCATAACCACTCTCCGCTAAACATCGGCGGCTCCTCTGTGGAGCTCATCAAGAGCACCAAGTTTCTTGGTGTTCACCTTGCAGAGAACCTCACCTGGTCGCTCAACCCCAGTTCCATAACCAAGAAAGCCCAGCAGTGCCGGTACTTTCTGAGAAGACTAAGGAAAGCACATCTCCCTCCCCCCATCCTCACCATGTTCTACAGAGGCACCATTGAGAGCATCCTGTGCAGC
>JAZGTJ010003933.1:0-32917 GCA_036877575.1 Botia almorhae
ACTTCAGTGTGTGTCCTGGTGTTCAAACCTCACACACCCTCCCACCCAAAACACTCTTTACTTCAGTGTGTGTCCTGGTGTTCAAACCTCACACACCCTCCCACCCAAAACACTCTTTACTTCAGTGTGTGTCTTGGTGTTCAAACCTCACACACCCAAATCACTCTTTACTTCAGTGTGTGTCCTGGTGTTCAAACCTCACACACCCAAAACACTCTTTACTTCAGTGTGTGTCCTGGTGTTCAAACCTCACACACCCAAATCACTCTTTACTTCAGTGTGTGTCCTGGTGTTCAAACCTCACACACCCAAAACACTCTTCACTTCAGTGTGTGTCCTGAAATCGTGCAGAATTGAAGACAGTCGTGAGGGTGAGTAATCAATGACAGAAACTCTTTACTGTTGAGCATGACGCTTTTAAAGGGAACAGGGCAGGGAAGATCACTTTAGTGTGATTCAGCACATGTTCACCAGATGTCAGCAGTGCTCTAGTGCTCTTCATGAAGAATGCCCCAAACATGCGGCGTCGCGGACAGTGTGATGTTACTTCACTAATCGATGATCGATCAGACAGAAAATCGATAATATTATACTTGATGGATAATAAACGGTCGCATCTAGAGACATTATTTCATAAACCTAGTGTGGGTCCATGACCCGGGACAGAAACCCTGAACACCTTAGCAACCGCATAGCAACGCCCTGGCTGTGACTCACTCGATTTTGTGACCGTGTGAAGAGTTGTCATACATACGTGTTATTAATAATTATGTTTATTAATTACACGATTTAGATAACTAGAAACCCTGTAACTTCATTTTATACGTTCAGCATCTCTTCCAGTTCATTAAAGCAATATTCTTTTAGTAATACTTTAGTTTTTGTCCATCCTCCACCTCTCCCTGTTTCTCCTTTTTTGCACACTTTGAACTTCTAAATGATGGAATGACGGAGAAATTAAATTAAGAGCAGCAGTAATTAAGACAAAGAGGCTAAAGTTTATGTTGTCATTTTTAAAAAGATTTAGATAAAGGGGAGGAAAAACAACAGTGACGTATTAATCACAGCCTGCCGCCCTGTTGTTCAGGAAATTGATTGTTCAGAATTTAAAGCTTCAGGAGATGACTCATGAGGTCTGCAGGCTCTTGGCATGGGCCACATCTCCTGGCCTTCAAATCCAATAACTTCATAAAGGCACCAAACCCAACAGGCCTTTGCAGAACAGAAGCAATCCATTGTCATTTAGGAGCAGATCATACGTGAATCTCGACGGAAGTTGTTGGCAAATATGAGAACAGAGATATTATTGAGATCTTCAGAAACATTCGAGATTACTGTGGGCTTTGTTAAACCAGTCTTTCGTAAATATTTTGCTTTCTGATGGGTATTTGTAATCATTATAAGGTTACAGGATGTTTAGGGTTATCTGTGGTGTGAAGTCATTCAGAAATCCTGTTTGTCATTTGTATCTGTATGTCAGTGTGTCTGGCTGTTCTCAGACTGGTTCTCTTTGTTCTTGGTGTTGTGAATGTTTCCAGGACATGAAAGTTTTTATTTCTGTGCGTTTCCAGTCATCACTTCAGATTCAGGTACCTGCTCTAGTGCTGAAAACTCTCTGAATGCCTTGTGTGTCTCGTCCTTCCTTCTGATCATCTGTCACATCCAATGCAGATGTGATCCGGTGATACACAGCCATCATGTGACACACACAGATGATTGATGGTTGATCTCTGTCTATAGTAAATGCTTTGTTCTATACTGTCTTCTCCTGGAGCATTCTGGATGTTTTAGGAATAGAAATTGAAGATGTTTATAAGACACAGCCACTTTGACTGTAAACTTCATCATTATCATAACCATGAGAGACCGTTTCAGGAAATATTGCTGTACTCTGAGAGACTATTAGAACAGATATGGTTTGGTAAATATGCTTTTATGAAAAAACTGAAGATCCCATGAGAGAAATACTTAAGTTAAAGTTTAAAAGCTACTGTTGTGCTTCATAATTTTAATATTAATAAAGTAATAAATTATGGTGTAGCTATTTAAAGCCATGGCAACCAATGACAGTGGTTATATAGTCTGTTATATAGTCTGTTATATAGTTAGACTTTTGATTATGTAAATAAATTCTGGAGTATATTTCGGTTTGGCTATAAACCGAGACAGAAAGAGAAGAAATGTGTATTTGTTTATGTACAGTATGTGTAATACAGTGGATTATTGTTAGCCTTTAGCAGAGTTCTCGTAGGTTTGTTTCCAGGTTGCAGTAAATGTGTCATTTTAGTGAAAGCAGCTGCAAGATCAAACTAAAGTATAAACATCGCATTTTTTTTTAGGAGTGATGTATTAGTCTGAAGTCTTTTAAGTTCACTGTTCTGTTCCTCAGACAGCTGAGAGGGTTCTAATCACACCTGCTGAACTTCAAGATGTCTTAGCTCTGAGGCTCTGTGATCAGAGTTTAAAACAGAAATGAGTTGTATCAGATGAGAGAGAGGTAAGGTGACGCGTATGACTTCTGAGGTGCAGAATAAAAGAGTCTTAAATTAAGTTAGCCTTTAAAGGGGCTTTTGTATGTGGCATTTAGTTTGAATTACAGTAGACAGTTTGGTAACAGTGATGTGTGTTAAGTTTTGGGATGTAAAGGTTCCAGTGCACAGACAGGTTTAAATGAAGCACTGGAAGGTTGACTAGCAGCAGTCTTAACACTGTTGCTCTGTTCTTCTGTTTGAGTGTTTCAGCATGACAAGAGTTTGGCATCATGTGCAGATGGGGAAAGCATGTTTGTGATCATGGTCATTATTTCTGTTGTGTTTAGTTGTGAACAGTATTTCTGTACAGTGAAAGTGTATAGAGATAGTGCAGACATTTGAGCGCTAGAGAAAAAGATGATTTTCATTGAATAATGACTTAAAGTTAAGATGATTAAAACTCTTGACTTAAAGTTTTAATGTAGGTGTGTTGCTTTTTTGGAGCTTGACAGTGTCTGTCCGCATTCAGTTGAATTGTTTGGGAAAGAACAGCATAAAGATTCCTCAGAGCATCTTATTTTGTATATTAATTTATCTTTTCCACCTGTTCCACCTCTTCACATTCTTCTGTCTCTCTCTTTCCTTATCACTCTCTCTCCCCCTCTCTCTTACTCTCTCTCTCTCTCTGTTCATGACCCTTCCAGCCTTCTCTCTGACCCCTCCTCTCTGCTCCTTCTGTATGACTCCTCGTCTCTACTCCTTCTGTCTGACCCCTCCTCTCTACTCCTTCTCTTTAGCCTCTTCTCCTTCTGTATGACCCCTCCTCTCTGCTCCTTCTGTCTGACTCCTCCTCTCTACTCCTTCTGTCTGGCCACTACTCTGTGCTCCTTCTGTATGACCCCTCCTCTCTGCTCCTTCTGTATGACTCCTCGTCTCTACTCCTTCTGTCTGACCCCTCCTCTCTATTCCTTCTCTTTAGCCTCTTCTCCTTCTGTATGACCCGTCCTCTCTGCTCCTTCTGTCTGACTCCTCCTCTCTGCTCCTTCTGTCTGGCCACTACTCTGTGCTCCTTCTGTCTGACTTCTCCTCTCTACTCCTTCTGTGGTCAGGTGTGGTCAGTACTAACAGTCATTGTATCTGTGAAAGAGGTGCGTGCGTGCATGCGTGTGAGAGTGTGAGAGAGAGAGAGAGAGATGAATACAGAAGAGTCTGGCTCTGCTGTTTATTCGCTGCTGTTGGATCTACGCGTGTGCTTACTCCATTCACTCCCTCTCTTTCCTATTGGCTGCCTCCTCCCACACACACACACGCACGCACGCACACACTGGCTCTGAGCTCAGCACCAGAGTTGACGTTCTGGAGCGGAGGTCGAGAGAGGGACATATGGAGTCCACACACACACCGGAAAGAGACACACAGCGCTCCATGCAGCACTGATCACGAGCGAGTGCTGGAGAGAGAGACAGCGAGAGTGAGAATGGATGACAGAGAGTCTAGCAGAAGATGCTTCTGGATGGGATCTGGAAACTTAAGCATCACACCAGCTTCCTGAAGATGACAACAAAACCTCTTTCTCCCCAGCAGAGCTTCTGAAACCCAGCCCCTGGGTCACCCTCACTGCAGTCTCTCTCCTAACACACGGGAAGTTTCTGGTGAGTAACTTCAAGTGATGTAGAAAAGACAGGGACAGAAGTCATTGCATGGGTTTGTCAAGTGTATGCATACTTCAGTGTGTGTGTGAGAGGAAGAGCTTTGGTGTTCTCTCAGGCTGGTTCTGACATTCCTGGTTTTCCACATGGTTTGGTAGACAAGCAGAAAAGCAGAGAAGAAACGTGGTCAGTGGTGATCTGAACAGCTGCTTAACTAACAGGATGAGAGTGCACAAACATCAAAACCAAACAGCACAGTCAGTTTTTGCCTTCACACCATGATAGTGAACACATGCAAACACAGTTTGTGAGATCATTTTGTTAGGTCAGAAAACGGGGGACAAAGATGAAAGTCAAGATGTTTAGATTTTGCATTGTCACAGAAATCTTCTGTGTTCAGTTTGACTGAATTGACCATGTAATAAAAGCACTTCACGCTGAATTCAAATAATACCAGAAAGACAAACGCTACACAAGTGCAAACCTAAGAACTGTAGAGGTCACAGCAGATCCAGAGCCTGTTTAATACGTGGTAGTTGTTTTAGGTGAATGAATATGTTGTGTTAAGGTTTCACAGTTAATCTTTCTGAAGTGCTGTCTAAATACAGAGTAATGTTAGCATTGAATCACTTCTGGGGAATTAGGATGTGCTGAGTTTCCTGTCCATTAAACCTTATTTTGCATCATTGCTTTAGAAATGTATATTTTTGTACTCAGACATCGTGTATGTTCTGAAGATTGCTTCTTCACTTATATTTCTTATGTCAGAGTGAGACAGCACAGAAACATCGAGGGTTGAGAATGTCTTTCCTGTTTCATTCCTTCATTTTGCATCAGCTGGCCAGTAGCTTAATTGTAATCCCTTTGCTCAAGCTAAATGTGTGTTTGTATTTCACTCTTGCATCGTGATTTAAACCACCACTGACACTTTGCATTATAAAGTCACTGTGCAGTCACTCTTAAAGCCAGTTTTTATCATTGCAGTTGTAAATATTTAGTCTGCACCCTGTGCTTGTGTGCAATCAAAACATACAGCACACAGTCTGTAGATCACAATCTAGAAACAAAATGCTAGTGTGTATTTAAACACTACAAATAATATTTACTTGTGTTTACATTACACTGCAAATCACGTCTTCTTTTATGCTCGGTGTAAATAGCCGCTGCCGAGCACAATTTACAAACCTGATACACCACTGAGCATCTCTGAGGTGTAATGAATGCACTGTCAGATCTGCTCTGTATTCATCTACTGTAAACTCTCCTCCTTCTCTACATCACATCAACAATCTGGAGGATCTTTTGGCCTCCAACCAGACACTTACCCTCCCTGATCCTCCCCAAACCTCCACGCCCATTCTCTCTCTCTCTCTCTCTCTCTCTCTCTCTTGTAGTCTCACTAAGAACAGTGAATTTTTGCTCTGGGTTCCTCTCAGGAAGGATCAAGAGTGGATGTACTGGAGCTGATTATAGTGATTCTTACTCTCCTCTGAATGAGATTCCTGCAGTTGGCCAGCTGGGCCGTGCGCAGGCTGGACATGTGCAGGTCATTACTGTGTGTGTCAGCGCTCCAGTGGGCGGAACCAGAGAATTAAACCAAATGAAAGATTTGAAGAGAGCGTGTTTTTCTAATTCCACTAATTAAAACATTAAAGACATACACATTGACCCAGAACATGGAGATCTGGCCGGGATAGCATGGTCCAGTTAGCTTTTACTGGTAGATTATTGACGGCCATTCAAGAGTGTGACATGCCATCATCAGATGAGCTCTGTGACATAATATTGATTTAATTACATGCCATTTATATTATGGAAAAGAAACATTTTACAGTTATTTAATAAAAGTTAAATTTTAAATTAAAATTTACATTTATTTTAAGGTCAGGGTGGGCAGTTTTTATCCAAACATTTTTTTATGCTTTATGAAAGTCTCTTTACATCCTGAGAATAATCACTAAGTAAAGTGCTTTTAATATATTATATTATATAAATATACTGTATATATATATATATCTTCTGTGGAAGGTACAGCACCATAAAATATTCATCCAGTCATTGCATACGGTCTGATTTGCCTGTTAAACTATGTATGTGTTCATGTGCTGGAGGAGGCGTGGCTTTGGAGGCGCTCTGAAGGGAGGGTGAGATTTAGTTTTAAAGCTTGAAATAGTGTAGCCTACCATTAATACTATAATACAAATATTTAAAGATGACCATTTGAGCACCTTTCATTACAGTACATTGGCATGTATTAGTTTGTCAGTTATGTTGTACTGTGGGGAGTGGACAGATAAACCTTTCTCCAGGTGACTGCAGATCAGTTACATGTCATTGAGCCCTTATTCATTCATAGATGTCAGGTGACTTCTTGTGTTCTGTTGGTTGGTTAGTTTGGCAGTTAGCTTCTATTGCTGGATGCTGTAATGTTTTGCATTATAGTTGATAGTGTCTTTGTGTTCTAATGGAATGCTTCAGCTTGTCTAGTGCAGCAGCTCTTTGGGTCTCTCATTGTTCCTCATGTGGTTTCTTTCCTCTTAGTTTCTACTCTCTCTGTTTTAATAAGTATCACCTCAAAGTGCTACTGCACACTGCTTTAAAAATGATCCATGTGTCACTTTCGGCTTTGAAGCCTCTTTTCTCTCTTTCTGTCAGGTGTTTAATAGGTTGTTTCTGTCTAAAGTGCTTTCGGCCTCATGCACAGTTTCCTCTCTGTTGTTCATCTCTGTTTCTTGTAGTACACATGCGTCTGCGATGACATCATCAAACCTGTGGAAATCATCAGGATCTTCACTCATGTGTCAGCAGGATTTCATTTGAGGTTAGATGGAAATTTAAAGGAATGTTTCAGGTTCAAAACAAATGAATTCTTCATCAACAGCATCTGTGGTTCGATGTGTGCAGAGACACCAGAAAAGGGTGTGATGTAATAATATCTACAAAAGTATCTACACATTTCTTTCATAAGAATTACATTATTACTGTTTTTAAATTCTTCTGTGAACCTCACTAAATTTGATTACATTTATTTGAAAACAAGATTTTGTCAGATATTCTGTTTCTCAAGGCTGTTTCTCATTTTAAAAAAAATGTTTAGACATTTTAATGGAACAAAAGACAAAAATACTGAGGTTGAAAATGATTTTTGCAGTGTGCTTTGCTTAAACATCCTCAGTCTGCACATGCCTGCTTATAAACCCTCCATGACGTCTTGCCTCAAAGTTTAATAATAATAAGTGCATCAGTTTGCACACAATTTTACCTGTTTTTACACAGAGAGAAGAGTCCGAACGGTGCTAATCAACAACATGTCACAGACAAGCTAAAGTTGAACCCAAATCTTCCTGCAAGTCATTTCCCATCATGCCTTCTGCTGGGTTGCACACACCGCATCTGCTGCTCACGCTGGCAGAACGAACCATCTTCCAAAAATACTTTGATAGGGCTTCTTTGAAAGATCACGCTGGGTGACCACGTTTTCTTAGCAGTATTACATTTTTTTTATATTTTTCATTTGTTTTTGCCGTCCTGCATTAAAATAATTAGGTTGACAAGTGAAAAGTTTGATCCAGCACCTTTTAACCTCCTTTTCAACATTAAACACGACCTCCCTAGTCAACATGAGAGCCATTTACTTCTTCCTCTTCCTGTCTTCCCAGTTTCTACAGTCTTTGTCATGCAAATCAGCTCTCGCAAACGAGTGTGAGAAGGTGTGGGTACGAGTTTCTTTGTGCTGTGGAGTTAAAGCAGGTTTCTGCAGAATTATTTCTCATATTGAGATTAGCGTCTCATCATCAGGGACTGTTCATACGTGATTTTTGGTAGGTCTGTTGAGAGCTATTGAAAGTGATCTGAATTCAAGGTTTTCTTTAGGCATAATGTCAACAATTCGAATCAGCAGTTTTGACTGTGATGTTGCTGTGATGAGCAGTAAATAAAATTCATTACACAATCACAAAAGGTTTGTCTTAAGCATTGGGGATTGAAAGTGTAACAATTAATCAGAGAGAGCTGAATCATATCTTGTGTAGCAACTTTGGAAAGATTTGTGGCTTTTAGTTATTTTTGATACTGCAAACTGTTAGCTTTGTGAGGACACACAAAATTTTGTTGAAAAAAAAAGTTGATACCACTAAAAAGACTCATTGTGCAAGGTTTGACCCCCAAATGCCTTTTATTCTCGTGTGCATCACAGTCATGGTCTGCCTGCTTGAATATGCAGAATGAACAATTATGTTTCATTATAAAACAAAGCAAACGATGTCAGAATTTTGGGTTGGGGTGAGTTCTCTTCACGGCGAGTGTGTCTTAGGTATTCTTCACGATGCCAAGTCTTCCACCTGCCAAGTCGAGTTTCAACCCAACTGCATCATGTCTGACTGTTTGGAAGCTTTATTTTCAGTTTGATGACATTATATTTAGAGATAAACAAGCAAGAGTAAACGGTTAAAATATATGCAATTCCTCTTAGCAGCTAATACAAAAGCAGTGTCATAGTAACACACATGATTTACCACTTCAGTAAACTTTAAGTGTGCTGTCTTTACTGTGAGGTGTTTCTCCCTGCTGTCTGCCTGTCTCACTCTCTCTGGCTTCCTCCTTGTCTCTCTTCACCTCAGTGTCTCTCTAAATATAGCTCGCCATGTCTACCTTTCTCTCTTACTCTCTGCTTTCAGTCTTTTTCAATAAAGTTAACCATGCTTCACCAATCTAATCTGACACACGTTTACATAACAGTTCTGTCTGCGGCCCGCGCTGTCCCTTTCCGAACACAATTCAAAGCTTCCTCTGTGAATGGATGACTGTAGTGCGGTATTAACAGAGAACATAAACACTGAATATTAAAACTGAAACACACACCTGTCTCTCTGACAGCTAGTGGAGATGCATCAATGGCAGCCTCAATAAAGTTCAGATCATCCTAGAGATTCTGAGGTCTTTTAAACTCTGTAGCTATAGGCTGCTCTCTAAATTGTGTTGCTAAAGAAGCACTTCAGGGTGTAGAACCAAAAATTATACATTTAACCAGATGCCACAGTTCTATTAATATGAATGGGAGAAAATGCAACAGCCAATATGGCCGCTCTAGTGAGGGAAGTCCCGCCTACTAGTAAAAATCATCAATGGCTAAACACTGATGGTTCTACCAGTAAAAATCATCAATGGCTAAACACTGATGGTTCTACTAGTAGAAATCATCAATGGCTAAACACTGATGGTTCTACCAGTAAAAATCATCAATGGCTAAACACTGATGGTTCTACCAGTAAAAATCATCAATGGCTAAACACTGATGGTTCTACCAGTAGAAATCATCAATGGCTAAACACTGATGGTTCTACCAGTAAAAATCATCAATGGCTAAACACTGATGGTTCTACTAGGGGAAGAGGCAGAATGTGATGCAGTAGCTGGAGTGACCTGGAAAAGTTTTTTTTAGTGCAAATTGAACATAAGAAACTTAATTTATAGTACAGTTGATTTCAGGATTTAATAGTTGGTCAGAAATATATTGTTTATTGTGATCTTCCCTCATTTAAGTGGATAGGTCTTGGTCTTGTATGACTGAAATAGCTGCCCACAGGCACTGCAAATATGACCCTTGAGTGATGAGTCTTTTAGGATGCTAGGGTGATTCCTCACCAGGTCTCTTAACTACTAGCTATGGTATGCTGGACCAGCCTACATTAAATGCTCCTACAGAAACATATTCCATCATTTTTGACCTCAGAGCTTGTAGTAGGTCTGTATTAAATGACATTATTGCTAAAATCTACTTTTCTGAGGAGAAACTAAAGGAGATTTATTTCTAAAATCTGATAAGAGCAATTTAGTTCTGACAAGCTTTAATATTATAAGCAGTTTGTGTGTGTATATGATCACAATATATGACCTCATGTTGTATTTGTACATGAGTGTTAAACATGATGATCTAGCAGAAATAAGTGTGATATATGTACTGTTAGCATGACATATAATTACTCATGCTGTGATTTAGGGTTGTGTTTATGCTGCGCTTTTCTAGTATAACCAGCACATTAAGCCTGTGTTCACTAAGTAAACAGCATCCTCCTCATTCAGAACACGACCTGCTGTGTTTTCCTTCAGATTATGAGGGATATTTTTATGAATATTCCACTCAGGTGAAAGTTAGCGCTCCCAGATTTCAGAGCATCCATGTGTCACGGGACACTTGTGAAATCTTTAATAACTGTTCTTGAGTTATGATTCATTTAAATGAGAGACACGGGGCTCGTGAGAGACACACGGGGCTCATGAGAGACACACGGGCTCGTGAGAGACACACAGGGCTCGTGAGAGACACACGGGGCTCGTGAGAGACACACGGGGCTCGTGAGAGACACACGGGGCTCGTGAGAGACACACCGGCTTATTAGAAACCCGGTACATAAGAAACACATGGTGTTCCTGCCCTCAGAGCATTGAGAAATACCGCATTCATTAAACTGCCACTGTAAATCTCTTTCTACAGAGAGAGAGGGAGGGAGGGACAGAAAGATGGAGATTGAGAGATGGGGTGAGGAAGATGGAGGAAAAGAGATGGGGGGTAAAACAGGTAGGAGGGGGTGGTAGTAGCACAGGAGCAGTGACAGGATGAAATCTGTGATAGCTGAGAGATGGAGCAGAACGTGACGAGTGCTCTGATTTGCCCTTGTTTCTTTTCTTACTGTTATTTATGATCACGTTTAGCAGCCCAACATGGACTTACAGTCACAGTTTTCTCTTTGTATTTCTTTGTTTGCTGCATTTGAAATTTTGTTTTTGTTGAATTTGTTTTAGTTTTGTTTGTGGAATGGTTTGTTGCTCTCCTGCAAGTACGTTGGCAATATGAGCGCACAGGTTTTCTGTTGTGCCACTAAATGGCTTTCCTGTAGCTCAGTGGTTAGAGCTAGTGTTAACAACGCCAAGGTCATGGGTTCGATCCCAGGGGTTGCACATACTCAATGTATAGTGATCAATGTGTAGTATAATGCAATGTATGTCGCTTTGGATAAAAGCGTCTGTCAAATGCCTAAATGTAAATGTAAAATGTAAATGGAGATTTGCAGTCGCATGGAGAGGCAGAAGAGATGAATGTTTGGTGTAGCATCTTTCACTGGAGAGAGGACAGAAGAAAAGAGTCCTGGAGGAAGCTGGAGTCCAGCTGCAGCTCTCTGTGTGGGGCTAAAACCTTTCTGATGCAGGTGATAAACTGTATGATCAGATCTGCTGCTGTAAACACAAGCAGCAGGGGTGGGTCACCATCTCCCCCACCTAATAATGTGGAATTATCCTTATGACAGCAGAATAAATACATGAGGGAGCCACAGCATCACTGCTTATGACAGTAATGAAGAAACCAGATGCACAGGTGAATTATATATCACAAGCTCTGATGAGAAAGTTGCCCACACTGCGTAGAGCTCAATAATTGAATGAAATTGTTCTTTTAAAACACAACATGACTTTGTTACAAAAACATGGTGAACTTCTGAAATGAAGATGTTAAAGTCGGAGGGGCTTATCACCACGGGTAACCAGCCAATCACTGTATTGTACAATCACTGTAATGATGTTTTTACTGTATTTCACTGTTGTGTTGTCTGTTGGACAGTGTGTAGTTTAGAGCAGTGAGTGGTTTACGCACTATTTGATTTTTGTACTATTGATTATTTCCTCCTCAGAGAAAGTGTGTGTGCTTATCGTATGGTTGGGCCTTCTGTAACGGAGGCCGTTCAAAGACAATCTTATATTGTGCTGCTGTGTTGATTCACATCACAACCACAGGCAGCGCGTGTCACAGCCAATCACATCAACATGAAGAAGATGAGGAGGAGGAGGAACACAAGCCTGAAAGTTACAGCTCTCTTCCCCAAACGCTCTGTAGCATCACGATAATCATCCTAATAATTAATCCTGTGCCGTGACCAACGGGATGTTAGCGTAAAAAACAGACAAAAAATAGCAGGTAAACAAATATATAATTAAAAAAGGAAAACCTAAATTAAGACGACAGACACCCCAGGCATCCTTTTCCAAAATACATGTTTCAAGTAGCTTATTGTTTCCTGCTAGAACCTTTAGCCAAATGTTCCTGCATTGAGATTTCTTTGAGACAAGGTGAGATAAGGTGAGACAGACGGGTGAGAGTGGCATGGTCGTCTCAGACGAATCTCAGTGCAGGAACATTGCAGGGAAATTGTTTGTATATGTGTGTGTGTGTGTGTGTGTGTTTTATTTTATATGTATATATATATATATATATCTGTATATACATATAATACACATACTATATATAGTAGTTAGGAATGTGTTTTGCATTTCTATTTACTTTAGGTTTTGCACTCTTCACTAGTTGATTTTAAATGGTTCAGTGATGGAACACATATTTTGCACAACAGTTATGATGACAATGTAATACATTTATAACATGTCACACTCCAGATCACACAGTGTACACACAGCAGGACATTTCAGAGTGTTTATGCTGTTCAGACTCTTGTTTCCAACACGTACCTCAGATTCCTGTTTACTGTAGATCTTATTTTATGCTTATTGTGGCTGTGATTTGTCATGTAGAGCCGTCACACTGCTGGATTAAGTAAATGAACACAGCAGTAAATGTTACACATTTAATTAATAGAAGGAGGTGAAACTTTAAAGATGTCCCAATTACTAACTGATGAGCAACATTTATAAGGATCCCTAAGAGACACTGGCCAATTACAGACAGATTTCCACAGCTTATATGGGAGGAAAGATTGTCCTTTGAGGACAGCTGCCCAAAAGAAAGACAGACAGACAGACAGACAGACAGACTTAAATGAAGGAGACAGGCACCCCAGGCTAACCTTTCTAAAAGAAGTGTGCCTGAGACAGGACTAGATTCTCTGACCAAATGTTCCTCAATGTCTTTGAGACAAGCATGTCAGGATCACTTCTTCATCCCTCTTCTGTCGTAATAAAGCTGTCTGCAGGCGCTGCAAGATTACAACATCTCAACTAGTTATTAGGTTAGATGTCAGATTTGAAATTCCAGATGAAATGTTTCTGTACGGATCTGTCAGGCTGTGATATAAGACTCTGTGGACAGGATTCGCTTTTTAAATGACGTTTGGGTTATTAGCGTAAAACAGCTGTCATTTCATTCACTGATTTGGACCGATTTTGGACAGAGCTGTAGTATGAGGTAGCGATGACAGATTCTTTTATAATAAAATCTCAAAGGGAACTGAATTACTAAATGGTATTTAGTAAACAGAAAGTTTTTCCCCTTTTTGTCTTCGTATGAGTAAACGTTAGCTGAAAATCTGACCAGCTCATGTTCTCCGGTCCCTGCTGGCCCTCATCCCATGAGTACACCTGCTCTCTGAATTTGAATTGAAATCAAACACGTCTTCCCACAACAGACTGAAACAACCAAGTGTTCCCTAATTAAATGTTCCAGTTATGCAAATGATTCTTCCAATAATTTACTTCATTAAATAATTGACTTCTCTTGAGGGGAACACGTTCCAGACATACAGGATAATTGAGGGCAGTTTCAGAGGAGCGCAGTGAAGATTCCATTCTGAACTTTTTAATTCACTTTATTGTGTCCAGAGCTTCAGCGTTCCTCTAATCGCTTGTGGTCTTTCTTCTTCACTTCCCATTTTTCATGTCAGCTAACCTGACTTGGCAAGTCCAGTGAAAAACAATTAACATTATCCAGTACCAGAGTTTGGTTATAATTTCGTCCTCTGTTCATCTCCAGCATTATTTGACCTTGTGTCTGGCTGCAGTGGGCAGGTTAATATCTCCAGGTGTTTGGCTCACTGAGGCTGGCACATGGCAAGTGAAGGCTGAAAATACATATGTAAATGTATTCATAACTTATTTACACTGAGTGAACACATCATAAATGGTAATAACATGAAACAGTGCATGAGTTTTTCATGGTTTGGGTGAACAACAACTAGATGATTTGATTAAACTGTAAAGCTTCCAGCGAGAACGAGAAATGCATAAATATCACGTATTGACGCGCAGAAGGAGATTTCTGTGTCCAAAATCAGCGTTTATCTCTGGTAGCAACTGAATCGTGCTTTACAGAAGAAACTGAACAACAAGATGCAGCTAAAGACAGTAATATCTGAGTTCAGTAGGGAAAGAACAGTCAGGTTAACTTGTTCTAACTGAAAGGGGGTTAACTAACATGTTCTGATATTCCAAACCTGGTTGTTTTTGGTTTGCTTAAAGACAAGCCAAGTTAATTAGCCTTGTCAGTCTTTGCCCCTAAATATCTGCCAAAACACTGAGTTAAACACCAGCCTCATAGCTACAGACATAATCCTCTCAGCATCTGTCTCTGTAGGCCAGTTGGCCAGTTGTGGCCTACTGGTCAGTGAGTTGGGCTAGTAATCAGAAGGTTGCTGGTTTGATTCCAGCACTGGGGGGTTGCAACTGAAGTGCTCTTGAGCAAGGCACCTAAACCCCAATTGCTCCCCGGGCGCAGTAACGTGCTGCCCACTGCTCCGTGTGTGTGTGTGTGTGTGTGTTCACTCCTCACCAGTGATGGGTTAAATGCAGAGCTCACATTTCAGGTATGGGTTACCATATTCTGATGAATAGGTCACTTTTAATTTAATTTTTAAAAAACATCTAATTTCAAACTGCTTTTACTTTGTGAACAGCCTCAACAGGACGTGGAAATGAGATGAAAGCCGTGATTCTTAAAGAGAACTCATAACTCATCTTCTTATCTGATGGATTCTGTTTAGGTTTCTATATCTTCAGTAATGCTCTATGGTATAATTACTATATCTATAATATTTTTTTAGATAATTAAAATTAAAACTGTACTTACTATACTTACTGTCTTTTCTCGTTTTCACCCCAGGTTCCTGTTCTGTTCCTGTCACATGAAAAGGATAAGATGTAAAACAAAAGCAAAGAAACTAAGGACACATGTGAGAGTTAGATGTCGACATCAAGAGCTGCATTGCCAGTTCCAGCCTGTCAGGATATGCTACACCAGTGAGGACTGGACACTCGAGTTTAAATCGGAAAGTGGGACATTTTTTCTGAAGTCAGCCTGAAAACTGTCTCTGTTTTTTTTGTCTGGATATTTTTAGACAAATTACTGCAGATGTACACCATGAGAGCTATACATTTTTTGTGAAAAATGATCTTGTCAATGAAAATCTAATGCAAACTTTTACAACACACAACATTACACGCTTTCATTGCCAAAGTTTTTTGCTGTTCTGGTTTTGCACAAGGACAGCATACCACCTCTGGGCAAAGTTTGTTTCTGTCATCTGAAACTGTAGTCACCAAGAGAATTGAAGTGCCCCTGTGGACTAATGGGGTTGATGCTCAGGATACACCTTGTCCTTCTCTTGCTTTTAAAGACGATTGCTCATAACTCCAAAGCAGAATCTACTCTGACAGGATTACCACACAGAATTAAATACAAAAACCTCAGTCATGTGACCAGAGGACAGGGCCAGTCACATGCTTTGATGACATCGGCTGGTCTGTTTTATTTTATTTTTTTACTGCAGCAATTTTCATGTTCAAAGTCAGACTGTGCTGTGACAGATTTTAGTAATGACAAATTCATTTGCATTTAATTTGTAAAAACCAACAAGAAGACACACAGAGAAAATTGTATTTACAGCTATAGTTCATAATCTACTCTTGGATAACATGGTGAGCAAAGAACCAAACCATTTGCCAAGTGTTCATAGCCATAGCAATGGCAACCCAGACAAAACACCCACCACCATGACTGTGCGGTCTGTGCTACTCAACCGTAACTCTCCGGATATTGAAAGCAGACTTAAACGCAGACGGAATCGCACACAGCAGGTGCGGTTTAAAGATCTGGAGAATGATGAGTCTAAGGATAAAAATGATAAAGTGAGCAGTAAGAGTCCAACAGAGGTTCCGGACTGGCAAACGGAGTTGATGAACGGGCCGTCTTTGGTGGGATGTGTTCGTGGGGACATGGAAAAGACAATAGGAGCAGTGACGGCCTTTCTAAAGAGAGCTCCACCACATCCACTTACCCCTGGCCCCACCAGACGCTGCTGGGTCCCATCACATCCATGTTCTCTCACATTACCTCTGCCAAGTCAGCCATGCAGGAGCACAGCCATCCAAACCTCGCCCAGTTTGCAAAAACCTCCCTCGCTTTCAGCCACAAAAACTCACAGTCACAGCATGGGGGATAGAGTGGGGGGAGGCTGGGATGACGAAGACTCCTCTGATGAGCTGACTGCTCAGGTCTACTTTCCACCGTGTAGATCAGAGAAGAGCCCTGGCCAACAGATTTTCTCTGCTGAGCAATCAACATGCCAGAAAACTGAGGACAATCAAGCTGCCTCCTTGAGTACAACAACACAACTCCAGCCATGTACATTAGCACCACACAAACAATCCAGAAGGAGAGGGAGGAGGAAATCGTTAAACAGAGCAGCGAGTGATCCTGGTAAACCTGAGGCTCCTTGTACTTCCCCATCTAAAACTGTGCCTGCTGACAGAAAACGCCAACAGTCTAACCCAGCCAAAAAATCCCCATCCAAATTCATGACACACAGAACTTCATTGTCAGATATTGTACTTCCAGATCATTCCCCCACTCCAAACATAGTTCATAATGTGGAATGTAGTGTCTCTTCCACAAGCTGTGATTCAAAAGGCCAAGCTGTCACAGACCACACTGCTTCTTACCAAAAAGGTGTTTCCAACAGTACTTCTGTAAGCCAAGAGGAGTGCCATAACTCTTGCTCATCTCAAACAGCTGCACCATCACTACAGACCTCTAAAAGTTTTTCACCCTGTCCCAAGGAAACTCAAAATGTACCATCACAGTGTTTTCCACCACAGGCTGGTTTTCCTGTTGCTTCTATGACACAAACAGAGAACCGCAGTTTCACCGCTACTGTATCAGAGCCTTTGTGCTTTACCACAACTCAAGTCACGTCAACTGTCTCTCCATCCTTAACACACGAGCAGACAAGCATGTCTGATACAATTTCAGGGCGTTGTTGCACACCTGCTATTCAGGCTATGACAAATTGTAAGACTCCTCCAATAACTGAGTCCCACTGTATTTCAGAATCACATGCAGAACCCATAACTCCTGTTAAATCCAGGCCTGGTTGCCAGACATTGGAGGAAAGCATTCCATGCTCCAACAGTGCTTGCCAAAAATCAGCTTCCTGTTCTCAAGGAGCACATGCTGTTACCTTCTCATTCAATACCACACAGTCATGCCAAAAGACTCCAACACAGCCGATGCCATGCAATAATACCATGATTCAACCAGTGCACCCTGTAATATCTCCAACACAATCCACAACTCCTGTTCAGCTTGTGCCAAGCAGTAAGGTCTCCAATCCGAATACATCATTTAGTGCTCCATCTCTTCCTGTATCCTACTACCACTCAGATAAACAGAGTGTGCAAACTACTATGCTGATTACACACACCCCAATGCCTGTTCGATCCACAGTTCAACCTTTAATACGATCCATACAACACTGTGTTAAGGATAAATCAGCTGCCACCACCAGTTCTCCTACAGAACCAATGCCATCTCAAAGAATTCCCACACAAACCCTTCTTCACAGTGTGGTGTCATTTCCTGCTAGCCCTCCCTGTGACAGCACTTCATGCACAGCATCACATTTGAAGAGCTCCATTCCAGCTGCTGCACACATCATTCCTATTGCACAAACTGCATTGCATTGCATTCTGGATCCACAAACTGGAGTCACTCATGTGACTCCTTCCCTCCCAGTTCTAATTTGCAGCCCCTCTACCCAGCCTGTACCAGGTAAACTCTCTGCTGTGCAAACATTGCCCCACTGCAATGCTGGTGTTCAAAATGCAGCTTCTTGCAGCACCCCCCCTCAATATGTACAAAACTTTAAGACTCCTTTCCAAGAAGTACGACACTCCAAGTCATTTCCACAAAACATGTCACCCATTCTCTGTTCACGTGAGGCTATGACCTGCACTAGTATACCCCAAGAAACTGTGCTTCCCTGTGCCAATTTCAGGCATTCCTTACCTCCTTACAACTGCCCTCTACAGACTGCTCTGCTGTACTCTAACACTGGGGCAAGCCCCTCCCCTCCTCAGGCCTTCTGCAGCACTCAGGACAGACGAGACAGGAGAGAGTTTATGCTTCCTCCCCCACCTCCTCCTCCACCGCCGTACACCCCTCGCAAAGAGGGCTCCTCCACTCCAGGACAGCCCCGCAAGCCTCCTGTGACCAAAGCTGACTGCAAGAATGCTGAAAAGGACAAAGTCAAGGCTGGAATAGCAAAGTCAAATGCTGAGGCAAGAACTGATGAAATCCCGCCTCCTATCCCTCCCAAAAGTAAGGCTAGAGCCATGGTGAAACCCACCTGTTTAAGCACCAGACGAGCAATCCTGGGCCCAGAGTCCCAGTTTAATGCAAACCACCTTCCTCCTCCTGCAGGGACAAACCCCCTGGCTCCCCTTGGACCAGCAGAAGGCCAAGCCGACACACTGCGGCAGGTGCAGGAGTTGCTGGGGGGACTCATGTCTGGGGCTAAGTGTAAGCTGGATCTGGCAAAAGCAAAAGAGAAACTGTTCGGCCCAAACGGCCCTCTGTATGACATTGGGACTCTGCAGTCTCAGCTGCACAGCCTGGAGGGAGTGTTGGAGACCAGCCAGAACACCATCAAGGTTTTGCTGGATGTCATTCAGGACCTGGAGAAGAAGGAGGCAGAGCGAGACGGGTGAGTATGTAGGACAGAGAGAGACTGAAAGAGCATGTAAAACTGTGAATGCTTAAGCATGTTGTGTTGCTAAAGTCTGGTGTGTAAAAAACATTCTCCTAGTAGAATGAGGATGTGAGTGGGACATAAACAGTGGGAAATTGTTCCAGCCCTCGACTTTTGCCTGTAATCCTGTGCTGATTATCATGAACATGTTCCAGCAATAATAGCTGTGAAAGTTTCTCCCATCTGTCCACTCATGGAGTTTATCCCTGAGAGAGATGATTGTTTTTATCAGGTGGGTCTCTCAGTCTGGCCAGATTTCTGTAGACTTTAGAGAATATGTCAACACCTTTACTGTGAACCGTCTGAAGTGTTAAAACAAATGAAATGATTTAAAGATCTATGTCATATCCTGAAAGACACACACTCATGAGAGGGAATGGCAGTTTTTTGTTGTAGCCCTTTATTTAACACATATTTGTTAAGAGCATAATTTGAATCTGGATTAGTGGATATAAACAAACCCCTTATCCACATAATCAGCCATCAGCTGTTTGTGTGCCAAGTCGTACTGCATAAACACAGCTGAAAGTTTATTTTTATTGACTGAATAACAAATGTACAACATTATGACATGGTGTCATGGAGGATCATAAATTAAATACGTTTGATGGTTGTTTGGGTTTTTATTTTGTTGGCGGGATTTTACTAAGAATTCATATTCTGTATTATGCTAGTCAGGTAACTTTGCCAAAAAATCTGTGCTGAGCATCATGTATGTCTAGTTCTTCTTCCAATTTTAAAATCTTGATGAATTACTGCTTCAGTGGTCAATATCAATTGAACACCATTGTAGCATGTTGATAGCACTGCATGTTGTTTTTTATAAGGTGATATGTAATGAGAGCAGGTTACTCAGAAGAGCTGTGTGTTTGTGCTGAATGAATGACTGGATCGTGAATACAACATGTGTGTTTGTGGTGGTGCTTACTGAAGCCTGTAAGATGAGTGACACCATCTGCATCTCCTGCAGCAATAATGATGGTTTGAAGATAGAAAGCAGTAGGCCAGAGTCTTTTCGTTTGAGTGGCATACTGATGACCGGCCAGCCATGCTCACACATGTCTGACAGTGAGTTGGCACTTTGACTTTGTATTGTGGAACTGCCAGTAATTGTTTCTTATGTGAAAAATAACATGCATACAGTAGGTTTAGTTTGCAGGGTGTTTTTCATATCCCTGTAACTCTTAGGAATCATTATAGGAATTACATTTTACTTCTTGAAGAGAAATGAAAAGTGTCACCTTTAGCATGAAGCTTTGAAAGTGGACATAAACAGTTACAAGTTTTTCAGCATGTAAGAAATGGTTGCAGAGATTTGATCATTGCAGGTAGTAAATTAGAGACAGTGAGTGTCAGACGTGATGGAGATCAGAAACATGGAGCTGCTCTGCTCTGCTGACCTGTCCTGCTTCAGGTGCTTCAGATGGTGAATCACATTGTTTAGGGGAAGGGCTTGTCAGTGAGAGGAGTTTCAGAAGAGACTGTGGTCATCAGGGCATTTTCTTCCTTTTGCGAGTGTATTTACAGAATACAGAAGTAGAGCAGAGCTCAGGAGATAACGTCTCTCTTTACCACAGAACAATTCTGTTTTTATATTGGAACGAGTCTGCAGCACACACACACACACACACACACACACGTCACGCATGCTTAAACATATTAACCAACATGTGCAAAACAGGCACGAAGATTCATTACACACCTTTAAAAATCCATTTCTTCACACCTCTTTAAAAACATTTACATGTTGCCCAAGTTCACCCCAAAAAATCTGCCATCATTTGTATCAAACCAACACCAGTTTCCTTGAAACTCATCCATACATCACTTGACTTGTTTTTAATTGGGAATAAACTGGATTGTGAAAAAAATGGGCATTACATACCAGAATGAAGGCAGGAGGTGATTGCAGACTGGTGATGTCATTGCAGAGGTAAATGAAGTTATTACATTTTGCTGTAAACTATGGAAGTACTATGAGTGTTTGCTTAACTCAAGGGTTAGAAGTGGCCTTAACCCTAGTTAAAAAAACATGAAGGCGGAGTTTAGCACAATGTAATTATTTGAAGTGAGAGTTCTGAGAGTAAAGCTTTCAGAGTTTTTGATTATAGCTAAAGACGGTGTGAGAATTAGCACTTTGATTTTCCTGAGAGAACACACACATGTAATGTGTAAAATTAGCTTCTAACTGCTGTGCAGGATTGCTCGCATCTTTGTTTGTGGCTCCTATTAGTGTAATAACATTATAAACCTCTAGCAAGAGTCTGAGACAAAGAGAGAAAGTAAAGGAAATCTTGACCCTGTGGCTCGCTCTTACATCCACATGCTTGTGAAGTTTATAATGTGATTTTTATTTAAGAAATATCCTTTCATACTCTTGCTAGTTTAATCTAATGTTTGGCAGTTTCCAGAGTCTCTTTCTATTTGAATTGAATGAATTCATTTATAAGGGAGAATCAGGAGAAATAAGGTGAGGATCATTTTTAATTAGAAGCTCAAAAGTACAAGCAATGGTATAATGACATTTCTATGAATTTGTATTCTTTGCTAGGCTGGGTTTGGGTCTGGTAGCTATTGAATGGTCAAATATTATAAGAAGGTACATGGAAGTATAATTGATGCTGTATGGTGGGTTTTTTTAAGCCCTGTGCTACAGCAACCCTTTATGAATGTTTTTGCAGTGACTGCTAATGTGTTGTCAAGCGTTTTTTTCCTTCCACACCTTTGTGACTTTTAGAGGCTAATTGAGTAGGTGTTGACCATAAGGCCTCGTCCTGGACCAGTTTCCTGAACCCCAGTCATCAAGAGAAGGAAACTGATCACAGATCAGTCAAGCCAGAGTTATTTTGCATCAACACAGATGGTGGTGGGTGAGGAGGTGGTTATCTGAGCCACGTCAGAGCCCAGAGAACACAAACAGCCTGTGGATCACACAGTCTCCTGATACCTCTAAGCTTCTGAAGGCATCTCAGGGCTTATGAAGGCACTGGAGATGTAGAGCAGCCAGCAGAACAGACGGGATCATCAGACACTTCTGCTGTCAGATGTAATCCAGCACAAATGTGAGATCTGATGGCTCATGTTGTTTGGATCTGGAAATGTGCTCCGTGTTCTGCAGGAGTTTGTTTTGTTTTGTTTAGAGAATCTTTTACCAAAAAATGTAAATGTTGGAATTAATTTACTTCATGTTGTTTTCAAACCTGATATGAAACTTTTCATAAAACGTTTATTAAAACCTTTAAAACTTTTGGAGGTTTAAGGTCACGTTCATTTTTCATCATATACTAGTATCCAGAATATCTTCAAAATGTCATGTTTTGTGTTCTGTGAAATAAAGTCATGGTTTTAGAACAACTAGGTGAGTAAATTATGATTTTTAATTTTTGGTGAACTGTTCCTTTAAGGTTTTGTTCTGTTGTTGGGTCACTAATCACATTTGTGATGTTGATGATTACAGATTTCAGATCTGTTGATGATTACAACTGTACAAGAGATCAGGTTTTCTGCAGCCCTCCTGAGATATGCTAGGATTTAGTTTTACTTTGTATTTTATTTCTTCTCTCCTTGAAAATCTTTTGTCTGTTCCAGTTCCTCGTTTTGTGTCTGTATGTGTGTGTGTTTGATAAACAGTCCTACATCTGACACTCCCTCCCACCTGCTAAAACATGACTCACAGCTCCAGATCTCCACACAAGCTCAAAGTGAACATTTATGCATTCAAAACTTACACCTGCCTTTTAAGAACCTCTCTCTCTTTCTCTCTCTCTTTCTCTCACATTCTGTCTCAGCTGCAAATCTATACTGCACAACTGGCTTACGGTTCGAAAAATGACAAGTCTGCTGGATTGAGGATACTTAATATAAATGTTGTGCTATGTATTTCTATCTGTCTTTTATTTGACGATGTCTAAAATATTCACAATACTTTTCAATGATGCTGGTGTTATAGAATTAACTCATATTGTAAATACTGTCTTAAAGTCGTGTCATTACACTATTTTTTTAATTAGAGATTTTTTTAATCTCTGATTGTAAGACTCAATAGCACAAAGGTGTTAGGGTTGATATGTTAGGTTAATTTCCATGGCTGCGTTTACACTGACACAAAAAGTTAAATTTTTTTCTTACATCAGACATAGATTGGAATCTGTTGCACATGTAAAAATAAAAATGTGCATTCGATTGTATCCGATCTGGGCCACTTTTAAATGTGGATTTAAATCAAATACATATTCGATATCCAGATACCGATCTGCGTCTAAACACACAGTCAGTTCACTTTCACTGTAACATCACTGTTCTAAGCATCATATCTGAGCATTAAGACTTTCAGTGTAAACACAGCCCGTGAGTCACTTTAATCTGTTTCAGTGGTTCACTGATTCAGAATTGTGAGTCACTGATTCAGAATTGTGAGTCACTGATTCAGAATTGTGAGTCACTGATTCAGAATTGTGAGTCACTGATTCAGAATTGTGAGTCAGTGATTCAGAATTGTGAGTCACTGATTCAGAATTGTGAGTCACTGATTCAGAATTGTGAGTCAGTGATTCAGAATTGTGAGTCAGTGATTCAGAATTGTGAGTCACTGATTCAGAATTGTGAGTCAGTGATTCAGAATTGGGTCATCAATCAGATGTTCATTACTTTCCGTGTGGAATAAACATCTAATTAGTCACTGTGGGGGCTACAAAGCCAGTCAGATTCAGTTTCTCTGTGGTTATAAAATCCAAAAAATAAGACTAGGCAAAACTGAATTTTATATGAATTCTCATTTAAAACTGAACTGAAAGTGAAAAGAGCAGAATTTTTAATCAGTTTGGTGAAACTGCTTTCTCTATCGATCTGTGCTTCAGATGAACACATTCAGTCGTGATTTATTGCAGCGGAGTGTGTTTGTGCTCTAAATGGTGTTTATCTTACATAGCAAAACTGGAGCTTTACATAAGAGAAGTCAAAGTGTATGAAGTGTATTACCCTGCACTCCACTATCTGCTTCTCAACACTGAGGTGATTTATCTGGAAGGTGACTCCTCTACATCAGAACAAGAGTG
The DNA here is from genome assembly GCA_036877575.1 of Botia almorhae. NCBI lineage: Eukaryota > Metazoa > Chordata > Actinopteri > Cypriniformes > Botiidae > Botia > Botia almorhae. The sequence goes on from JAZGTJ010003933.1 coordinate 23,979, forward strand.
TTACACATTAGTGTGTGTGTGTGAGAGAGAGAGAGAGAGAGAGACCAGTAGTTATAGATGCTAAAGCCAAAGTCAGTTGAAATACTACAATGGTGACATTGGCTTTACAAATGGAGAATCTTTAAAGCTGCATTAATGATATCACTTACATCAGTCTACAGCAGTACTGTGACAGTTCAGGCTGCTCAGTTCACACTAGATGTGCTAGAGTGTCAGTAGAGGAAATGTGTTGTTGAAGAGGAAATCTCCTCTTCAGTGCTCTTCTGTTGTTTGTAGATGTTATGGCTAACATCACTTACTTTTGCTTATACCTGATCTAAGAGTTTTATTAGCTTATTAACTCAAGCTGAATAAATCGTTTTTATGTGATCAGCATTACAATGAAGGGGAGAAATATGAGGAATGATCTAAATGACAGACATTAAATGATGTATTGTTTGATGATGTAATGTCAATGTTTATTGATGTAATGTAAATGTTTATTGATGTATTGTTTATTGATGTATTGTTTATTGATTTATTGTTTATTGATGTATTGTTTATTGATGTATTGTCTGTGCAGGCAATGACACCTTGCAGTGCATTCAGAAATAACACACACAAGGATAAGCATCTAAACTAAATGACTCCAGACACATGTGTTAATCCAACAGTTAGTGTGGTTTAGGGGGCAAAACAAACACACATCAATGCCTCCGATGGGGCAGTATGGACTATGTAATTAATCATATCTGCCCCTAAGGAGGCCGTTCTGTGCTAGTGTATTTCTTCAACAACTGCCTCCAAAACAAAGTTCCAGTGTTTTTGTGTTCGTTTGTTGTTTTGAGAAACTGACATCTGCACTGCTTTTAATGCTAAAAAGCACAGAGTTTTATTGCATTGACCATCAGCTGATTACAGAGATTATGGTCTGCGGTCAATAATCATTGAGCTGCAGAGCAAAGCGCTTCGTTCCAAGAGGACATTCCCTGCAATTAGTACTCTGTACACTGCTTTCAATAGAACGCCTCTGATAAATGACCAATAACTGAAAATCTTTACAGCTTTAGCTGTGATACAGTAACCTGTTGCCCCACACTTTCCAATGAGCAGATTCATTACTGTCCTCAGAATTTTTCATGCCCTTGAGATGAGATAATGCAGTTTTTCTTTGTCTCATTTTTTACTTTGAATGTTTTATGCTGTTGATAAACACAGATAATTCTGACTCATCCTTCAGCTTGTAAAAACAAACCTAACCAAAATCGTTTTGCACCTACAGTACATATTTCTCAATTCTGTCAACACGCTTTTTGGTTTGTTTCTACAAACTGAAGGACGAGTCAAAATGTTAGTGTGTGTTTAAACCTTTCTCTGGATTCTCTGCTAGTTTCTGCTGGTTTGGTGTTGATGTTCTTGTTGTAGGTGTTTTGTTTTATTTAATGTTCTTTTTGACTGGTTCAGTAAAAATGTTGCAGAATTGTTCAAAAGACTAAATCTAAGTCTTCTGTTGTCATCTGATAACTTTGTGTGAGACACAAACTGAAGTGAGGTTCTTTAGTATGAATATTCAGATGACATATTCGGCTCACAAGAACTGTTCACACACACAAATGAGAAGGAAGAGCCAAATTTTAACAGTATTGAAAAAAGACTTTCATTTCAGTCTCTCACACAAACACAAGCATCCTATTGCTTCAGGATTCTCTGATTATAGTACATGAGCGTGACTGAGGACAGTTTTAGTCGTTCACATGTGAAGTATCATATTGGCATCAGTCAGACAGTAAACAGGTTGTAATGTTGTTTCACGGCTGATGAAGGATGATGAGGATTCTTTTGAGCTGACAGACCCTTATTTCTCCTCATCTCTGTTTCTTTCTTAGTGCTCCTCATTCATTACATCCTTACAAAAGAGAGAGAGAGAGAGAGAGAGAGAGAGAGAGAGAGAAGATTATAGAGCTACATTAGCATGCTGGTCACATGGGCAAGTGGCTCTACAAACATGCACGGGGATGTTTTTGCGTCAGGATAAGCTTCGGTATGATGCGCTCTGAGATGTCTGAGTACTCATCTTTCTCTCTGTTGACTTTTTCTCTAAGTACACTAACATTTAAATATATTTTGCATGCATTATAAAACATTATTCTGGTCCTTGATGCTGATTGGCCAATACAACAGTACAATATCATGTACTGTATAGAAGCAGGTATGATAGCTGTTTATTACATCACTGCAGAGAGATTTAGTGCACTGCATGGGTGTCTTTACACTGCTGTCCATCACTGTTGATGTTCAGCCGGGTGAGTCCACGTTTAAAGCCGGTCAGTTCATTTCCTCCAGCGCTGTGTTGAGAAGAGAAAAATACTTCCAGACACGTCCATTTTGAAGCTTTACTGCCTCCTGGGTTGACCGTAAACTTTAACTGTTGTGTTATCCATGAGCTTCTGTTTTTAGAGGCGGTTTGAAATCTTCAGACAGTAATGATCTGATTTGTGTATAAAGGAGAGAAGCATATTTGCATATGTTTTGCATAATTACGAGATTGCCTTGATGCTTTTACGATTTGCTTGGATTGGCATCTTTCTTCGTAAGCACATCATCTTATGCTCGCATTTATAACGCAACAGCACGTCCAAAAACTTGCAAAGTTTCTTTACCTCTGCGAGGTTGCCCAGGAGTGCCTCGCTTCCCTCAGACTGTCAGCAGCTCTTCCTTAAACACATAATTGCTTCATTTTTGGAAAACTTTGCGATTCATCATTTTGTTCTTGTTTTGAAAAGGCTTGAGGCGTATTTACACATTTAGAAATGACTCAGTCTGGTCGTAGAAATTAACACACAGAAAGAAACAACATGTTTGTGCTTTTATAGACACATACTCTGAATTATTATTTGGGAACTATAATTATATTGCTTGTTGTAACAATGAGTATGAATTTGAGATTTTATTGTAAATGTAACCATACTGTGATGTTATCCAAAGACCAGTATTAGTAATTGTGCACTCTACTAGTTGTGCTAAGAGGACAGAGGTAAGAGGATAATGGAGTAAGTTCATGTTGTTGACAAAAGAATCATTTCTTTCTAGAAGTATTGCGTTACTGATTGTGTTGTGTTGTGTGAAACAGTTCTCGCGTCATTGTATTATTCTGTTGTTTTTGTGGATGTGCTGCAGAACTGTCAACACTAACTAACTTCAGCCACAGATCCTGTAGCGTCTCTCAGTGTTATTGACAGTGAAAGGTGATCATCTAAAACACTGCAGATCTTCACATTCATTTATCAGTCTCCTGCCTCATTTGTCTCAGTTGTCAACATTTAGACATTTTGTCCTTCTTCAGAAATATTTAATGTTTAAAAAATTTCCCTCACAAGTGATTTGTACTGTAAAACTGTATGAAAGCAGTATGACAGTTTAACTGTAAACCTTTCTGAAGTAGTTTTCATAGTATTAGCAAAATATATGGAGCTGTTCGCTTGTGCAAAAGGCCAACAGTGGTTGCTAAGGTGTTTTGCCGTTGCTAAGTGGTTGCTGACTTACCCAGGTGAAAAGAGAAGAAGATTTGGTGTTTTATTTTGTGTATTATTCTGATTTCAGCAACACGTTAACTAAAATTATAAACAGCATTTATTGTAATGCAAAGACCCATAATTATTATTTATTGGTTGGTTGGTTTTTTGATTAATAGACTAGTTTGCTGGTTTATTGCATATTTATTTGTATCTAACTGGCCATAGGTTATAATCTTTATATGTTTTGTTTGGTTTTCAGGTCAAAGGTCACTGGTGTTTGGAAATTAAGTTCTCCTATGTGTATTAGTTATTTTACCTTATTTCTTGTTTGTGTTCTGACCACACTGAATAAAGATACACACACAGATACACACACACACACACACACGAGTATAGCTGTGTTGTGCTGATGATAAATGACTAGGCTGTAAAAAAATTAAGGTAAGACTTTAAACAGCTTTTAATAAGACTGATGCCTTGCGTCTGTGTGTGCTTGCGTCTGTGTGTGTGTGAGGCAGAACACTTGCAGGTGTAGAAGGAGGAGGGAGGTATTAGACAGATGACCTTTATAAACATTGTGTTTTGATAAAGGTGTCACCTTTGCAGTTAATATGCAATAAAAACACGGAGGCACATCTTGTCATAGATGGACAGAGAGATAGATACACAGATGGAAAAATAGACAGAAATAGTGAGCTGTGTAAGGATGCAAATGTTGCAAACAAATGATCTGAGAGAAGGGCAGGCGACTCTGAAAACAGATGAAGGATCTTCAGATGAAGGCAGTGTGTGATTGATTTCCATCTGTGGATTACTGAAGCGCTGCTGATGTCACGGAGGCCAGACAAGAAGTGGTCGATCGAGAAGTGGTCCCCGTGTAGCGTGACAGAGAACTCAAACGCGGATGCACACGAGTGAGCAGGTTAGCCACGCAGTTAATCTGAGAACGCTCCGGCAAAGGAGTAGAGATTTCCACCTGGAAACCCGCGTTCTCATACACACACAGAAAGGGTATATAAACGTCCGCTAAGCGGTACTCACGTGAGTTGATGTGGCGATGAGAAAAGCGACCAACAAAGAGAAACACCATGAACTCAATGTCCGGTGCTAACTGAACCTTACTTCCTGTTTATATACCCGCGGAGATTACTTCCGGGACCTCGTGACCTCACGTGACTCGGTGCGTGTGACAGCTGAAGGCTGCAGGATTACCATCAGCTCTAGAAGCCGTGAGGAGAGGTGGAAGTTTCCGGAAATCTGAGGTGTAATTAGTCTTTATTGTGCTGCGCTTCCACATCACGAGAGCGTTGTTACTGCAAGCAAAACTCAGACATCAGCGACGCTGTTGTCTGTAAACCATTCCCTACACACATGTGTACTGTTTATTCCCTGTACACGTGTTATGTTTATTATACACCTTATATTCATCTTTAGTCATATGAATTACTGTGACAGGTTTTTTCTGTTCAGATCACAGTGCGCTTGCAAGGTCAGTGTAAAGCTGATGTCACTGTTTAAGTGTGTTTGATTTTCTTACACAATCCTCCCTCTAGCATCGCTTTCATTTGAACTTGGCATTCTCTGAATATGTTTGATCTCTTACATGTTTAATGTATAAACACACAAATGACAGTGTTTTTAATTAAGCAGAAACTGATTGTATGAGCTTGTTAGCTGAACCGCTCTCTCAGATAAATCCTTCATCACATTCAGCGCGAGCTGCTGTGTCTGTAACAGTGTTTGATTCAAGCATTAAGTTTAATCTCTCTTACAGTGTTTCTGCAATGAAGATTCTTTGATGTCACTGATAGTAATTAAACACCATGTGACGTGTGTTACATCATCAGCGCTTGTGCCTCCGCAGTGACACTGTGTCAGTCTTTAGGCCTCTGAGCTGATGCTGTTGTGTTTGTGTTTCAGGAGACATTCGTACAGAACAGGACAGGATATTGAGAACTGTGGCACATGCAGGGACTGTGCCTGCATCATATACAGGTAAGACATCATTACTGAACTGTTCAGTGCTAAAGAAGAATCAGGCCGACATACAGGAAGTCTTCAGCTAACCACTAGAAAGAAATATAATTGCCTGTGCTTATGTAACGTTTCCCACTGCACAGGTCCACAGAAATGAAGAACAACTGCATGTCACCACATTCTCATGAGCACAGTCTCAATAAAGCTGTGCAAAACTGAGACCTTGAGAATCACACACACACGTATGAAGCATGTATCATTTAAATGAGGAAGAAGGTGCGAGTCGCCCAGGCTTGTTTAATGTTTCTCTGGGGCCGTAGTGATACAGGCTGTTGCAGTTAAGATGACATTGACTCTTAATGGCCCTTAAAGTTCCTGTTACTCAGACACGTCTGTTAAATGTAATAAAACATGGACACTTATGAGACAATCTGGTGAATGCGTTGAGCAGGTGAATATCATGTCATTATTTTAAGAACATGTGTAGGTCGTATTTCACCATCATTTTAAAAGAAGAACAAAATATTTTTGTATTTATTTTCATTGTTAATATTTTTATTTTTGGATGAAATATAATCGCGACATGATTTAGAAAATTTGATAAGAAATGTTTGGGGTCAGAGAGACAGAGATGCAGGTATGGTGGAAGAAAACTCTTAAGCAGATGTAGAGTAGCTGTTTCTCTTTGTGTCTGCCTAGAGGGAGATCTGAATATTAATGCTGTGTGTGATTGCTGGGCTTTTCCTGTCAGTACTTTGTCAGCACTGTGCAGTATCAGAACCTCACCACAGGTCATTCTTACAGGACCGAATGACCTGAGCATATTCATCACAGATTTATGCTCTTATTGTGTGTCAGCAATTGTCTCGATTGTTTCTACTTTGATGACTTATTAGGAATACCTACATGACACATGAACTCCATTATGTCTCCTGAGTTGTGACTGAGCACAGACTGCTCATGGTGTGTGTGAGACCTAAACGAGAAACGTGTGACAGTGTGGAGACAAACTGGTGTGTGCGGAACTTCCTGTACCAACAGGAAATGGAATCATAAAGTCTTTTCATCTTCTCTTCTCTTAGCTGTTAGCACACTGTACTTTCTCCAGATGCTAGTCATGTATTATTAAAGTGGTTGCACACTGTATGCAGTAATTTTGTAGTTTAGGTGAGAGGATGACGGAAACTATTAGATATGAGGCGAGATAGTCGGTCATTTATTTTAAACATTGAATTCATAGACTTAATTTATTTAAAATATACAGTGTTTACATGACAAATTAATAAACGAATCTGCTTGTACGACGTGCTCCAGTGAATTCATCTGTGGAGGGACGTCAAACTACAGCAGGATATTCAGATTCAGAGAAGGCTGAGCAGCGAACTGAACCTCCTCCTGCCTCTCACTGTCCAGAGCCTCAGGAAGATGATGGATCTGTATGAGGTACCTGGAGATGCAGGAGGGTTCGACAAACTGCCTCATTTCTGCTCAGCTTCGCTCAGGGCCAGACGCCACATTCTTTTCCCTGCTTACCTGCAGTGCTTCATGTGCAGAATCACAAATGTGTCATTTATCCAGAGTCACTCCCAAAAGGGAGGTGGATTAAATGAACACGGAATAACACTGTTTACAGATGGACTGCTGCAGACGAGCTGCTTTCACAAATACGAGCTGTGGATTGTTTTTTATTACATACAGCACAAAATAAAGTCATCAGTAACTAGCCAATCAAACTGTGTGTTTGTTTTCTGTGGTACTGCGTTGTATCACAGGTGCTGCCTGTAGAGCTAAACTCTCGAACCTGCAGCAATCCTTTAACACAATACATGTAACAACAATGTCTGCCATTCCCTCTTTCAGTCTCTCTCTCTCTCAGTCTGTCTCTCTCTCTCTCTCTCTCTCTCAGTCTCTCTGTCCCTCTCTCTCTCAGTCTCTCTATCCCTCTCTGTCTCAGTCTCTCTCTCAGTCTGTCTCTCTCTCTCTTTCTCAGTCTGTCTCTCTTTGTCTCAATCTGTCTCTCTCTCCCTCCACTCATGAGTCAGAGATTTGTGTCAGCTGTGGGTTCAAGAGCTCGTGCCGGCACTCAGAGCAGTAGAAGCTGTTGAATTGTGATCTTCACTTGATCTTTCTCCTGACTGACTCCTGTGGTGAAATATTCATCTTCATCAAATATTCAACACCTATTAAAAGTTTTAAACTAGTGCTAATAAAGGTGTGTGTATGGGAGTGAACACTGAGTGTGTTACATGTGGAAATGATAATGAAAGATGGAGAGCAGCAGCAGGATGAGTGTTGGAGCCAGTGGAGGTTGAGTGACAGATAGCGTAGAGATCACAGGCTCTGGTCATTGTAACAGGAAACAGAACCTCAGCTGGTGACTGTTGAATGTTCTCCACAGACAGTAGATTAGACTCCAGTCTTTATAACTGATTAGAAATATCATTCAGATGAGGCACACATTTTGTGTATGTTTTGTTTAGGATCAAGAACTGGATTACACTGTGAAATGTTCTGTGAGTGAGCTCACAATCATTACTGCTGCTGTTTTTACTGAATTTATTGACAAATGGTCTAAAGAGAAGCTGACATTAGACATTAGTATCAAATAAATGCTAAAATATTAATTCCTGGGTGGACAGAGATGCTGGGACAGAATCCAGCTCTCCGTGACCCTGCAGAAGACAGGCAGCTTCAGATAATGAAGAAATGTTTATTTTTAATCGCTTATCATTTCTGAAACCAAAAAATCGTTTTATAACACTTTAACATGTAACCTGAGACTTTAGTGCAGAAACAGTGTGTATATATGAATGATGAATATTATAGTATTAGTTGCTTGTTGATGGTGTAAATGTGTTTCTAGCATCTGTGTAGGCATCAAATGGAACATGATTTATACAGGACCTTGTCTTACACATACACACAGGAATTGTGTGTGTGTGGTTCTGGTATTCACTACCTTATGGGGTCCAAATGTCTCCACAAGGATAGTAATATCAGTAATGTTTGACATTGTGGGTCCCCATGAGGAAACGTATTAATCACACAGAATGATCCTTTTAAAAATCTACAAACGCAGAAGCTTTCTTTAAGGGTTAGGTTTAGGGGTAGAGTTAGTGTGGGGGGGGGGTAGAATATACAGTTTGTACAGTATAAAAGCCCATTAACGTGTATGTGTGTGTGTGAGAGAGAATATTTGAGTGCTCTTGGAAAGGAGTCTGCGACTGAAATATATAGAAACATCGGACAAGATTCAAACTCTAATCCCAGCTGTTTTCCTTAAAAAGTAAACAATTAAAATTAAACTCTAGAGAGAGAAACTGCAGTAATTACAGGAGGATTTGCCAGACTGAGGCCAGTTCAGCTAACATCAGCTATACTGTAGATCTGTGCTGCTGTAACGTCAGCTGTACTGTAGATCTGTGCTGCTGTAACGTCAGCTGTACTGTAGATCTGTGCTGCTGTAAC
>JAZGTJ010003934.1:0-10881 GCA_036877575.1 Botia almorhae
GGAGGAGCTAAAAGCAAAAGTCAAGCTCAGAAGTCGGTACGAAGCCTCTGGTCAGCTGGAATCTATCTGACACACTCCACAGGTTTGTCTCTAGCAGCAGAGAATACAAGACCAATGTCAGATACAATCTATTCCCTACCGGTGTACACAGTCTGATACACAGGTGAGAAATACAGAAACAAAACCATCACTGTTTAATCCACTTTCACTTTAAAGCTTTTTACTTTAAAGCTATTTAAATAACCAAAACAGGTTGAGTGTGATGCTAACAGCACCAAGATCATGGGTTTAATTTTTAGGGAATACAAAACAAAAATTAAAAAATATACATTAGATGCGCCATAAGTCGCTTTGGATTAAAGCACCCGTATAAACGTAATACAGCTAACACAGAAATGCAAATAATAAGCAGGGGTAACATAAAGGTTTAGCATTAACACACCAAATCCCTTAATAGGATTAGGATTTAAGTAATGCCATATTCCATTCACGTTAAAACTTTTCAAACATTCTCAGAACTTTTAAATGCTAATGATTATCATTCTATATCAGTCCTCGAATTCTCTTCGGATTTTCTTACACTGGGCGTGTTAAGTCGCATACAAAAGAGGGAAGATAAGTTTGAGAGGAACTTTTCTCACGCTTTGTCCTGCTGTTCGTGGCCACAACACTTTCAGGCACTCCCACTGCAGTGGCCGCAGGTACAATTGAACTGAACTGAAACAATGTAGAATTGAGACTAAAGAAGAGCACATGAATAGCCAGTAATACATCACTATGACATCATGTATGTACTCAAACAGGTTTAAATGACATGGCTTGCACTTATGTATCATGTCATAAGGAGTAAACAGATAAACAAACTGAAGAAAAGCATTCAACAACAATCTAGTCCTTTGGACAGATCTTGGTGGAGCAGATCACAGTGGCTTAACTCTACAGAACATGCAAACACAAGCCACAATATAAACGGAGAACATTACAAAAGAAAGGCTGCAGAATGACAATATTTTAAGAGAGACACAGACAAACAGGAAGAAAGGAAAAGATTGACGCATGAGGCCACCCTGTGGTGGCGGCAGTTTTCATTTTTGGTCCAGCACATATAGATGTGGACAGACGTGTGTGTGGGGAGGTGGATGCCTGCTGTGAGATCTGAGATGCGGGTGAGCAGACAGAGCACACCAGATGAATACACTTCCTCCACCAGCTTCCTCTTGTCACTGGTCAGACCGCTGTGATGGTAGGCCAGGCTGAAGGGCACTGTTATCTGCAGGATCTATTACTGCTGTTCTTCAGTTCCTTTAGCAGTGTGGCTTTCTCTGCCTCCCTGTGTTTGAAAACTCCCTGATATAAAACCGAACTTTCATTTCAATGACCCTCAAACAAAACGAAGTCAACTTCCAACTGGCCCTGATCACCACATGTAAAGTCTTTTTTTATTTTTCTTCAAAAAGTTTTCGTTACTTTCTTTGTTAAAAACTTTAGTTTCTGTATAGCTTTTTCACAGTTTTTTGTATGCCTTTACTGTTTTACGCTAAAATGTATATTGAATGTAAATGTTTTATGCTAAAAATGAACTGTAAAGCGCTGTAGACTTCAAACTAAATTCAAACTAAAGCTGTGTGAATTGAACTGTGCATTATAAGCATCCATGCACATTTAAAGACTTGCGTATCATTCCGGCCCGATTCTCACAGTTCTTCTTTGTGTCACAGAATATCAGACAGGAATGCAGAGGGATGACTTCAGTAGCCAGAGCTATGATGTGGTCCATCTTCTGCATTCCACTGGAGAACTGAGAAAGTCCACTGCACAAAATGTCAATCATGTGGAACTGATGCAGCTCAGCGGGTCGATTTCTTATTGAGTTAAAAATTGATTAACTCTGTGAACCTTCTGGTCCTGAGTGAGCATTCATATCTTAATATTTAACAGCCGTGAAAACCTGAAGCATTCCTCTTTTCTGGTTCTACTTTAAATATTTTATCTTTAATTTTCACATATTTTTTGAGTTCAACCTATAGAATTATCAATAATTTCACTGGAAGCAAAAAAGTTCTCAAAAAGATAACTATCTTACACTTTACTGAATAATCCAGTTTTTCATACATTTGGGGTCATCAGATTTGAAAACCACCAGAATTTGGTAAATTAGAATGACAAACATGTATATTAGGCATATAATGCTGTTAATTTAACAGGTTTTAATGCAGTTTTTAGCTCTCAGGAACGTGTGGAGGTCTGCCACATTGCTGAGGGTTGCACTCATTCCAATATTGTGAGTTGTTTCTGTGGAGACAAGACAACATGACTATTAGAATCTTAATAGTTAGTACTTAGTAACCATCACCAACCAAGAGTCACATGCGTCATGTTTAGGACACTCGGTGCTCATGTACAGAACTTTTCTAATTTAAGAACCTACATGAGGCAGAAATAAAAACAAACAAACAAACAAACATCTTTTATTTTAAATGCTTTTAGAATACCAAAATGTATTGAACCAGGATTAATTACAAATACACAAATTAGACACAATTCAAAATAACCTTCCCAGAGGATAATAAACAAACAAGAACAAGATAAACAACATTAGGATCTACTAAGGAATTGATCATTTCCAATGACACCCCTCATCGATAACGTCCAGACCTTTATCGTCCAGACGGTCAGTCTCTATTAGTGGGTTCACAAAACTGTGTCCTCTCTCAATGGTTGTGATGTACAGAGAGTTTTGCTTCTCGTCTTTACTGGAAACTTCTTACTACCAGCGTACTCGACAACCATGAAGTCCAACTCGATTCCAAAGCTAGACAGCCCTCGAATCTGAGAACAAATCAATTTATCTATCATTCTATTTCATGACTGGTAGATTACATCACTGTATTCATGATCCAAAATGGCCACATTTGCTATTATATCACAATAAAAGTACATAACAGCAGAAGTACTTTTACTTGAGGGATATGTATGGTGAAATGAGCACTGCATCCTTCTTTATACACAAGAGCTGTTTAAACATGAGAATCACTGCCACTGAAGTCTCTCCTCCACTTGTTGGTAAATAATAAATGAGATTTCTTCTTTGCTGCATTGAATCCAGGCTGAAACATATCTTCTGCCTCTCTGAAATAGAAAGAAAGAGACCAGAAAACAAATGTCTGGCTGGCAGGACAAACAAGTGCGAAATATCAGATGGAAACTATTTACCATCTAAATCCTGGATTCTTTAATATCAAGATAAGATCCTTAATTCTGGATGGGAGACCAAAGATAGGGCCCAGGCCCCCTTCTGTGGATTTGGATTCTATGGCCTTCATGCATCTTCTGGTCTTTGGGGGTGGCTTGTTTACTGACATCTGCGTGACTAACAGCTGGTCTGTGATCAGCGGAGGTGCTTTGTGCCTGTGAAGATCTATGGCAGGGTCGAGACAGCTTGTTGAAATGCAAACTGAGAGTGTAGCAAAGCCCTCAGTGGTGAGTCTCTGAAATCCTCTGCTAGGATTGAGTCGGTAAGATGATCCTCACAGGTCTGTGGGGTCTTCTAATCCTTGTGATGTTGTCTCATCTGCATCTCCACCTCTTCAAGTTTAATCAGAAAGGAGCTGTTACCCACAATGCTCTCATAACCCTCCAATACATTGTCACTGGAACACTGGATAACAAACAGAACTTTGAAATACCATCTGCATGACTTAAACTAAAGCAGATTTTTCAGTGACTCAGTGAAAGGAACAGAGGAATTACTAGCTCTGCGTTTTCATTCTCAGTTGTGTCTTAAGTGATGTGACACTAGACTGTTTTTTGGCTGTAGTGATATGATTTCATACACTATCCCTTAACTCTCTTTCTTAAAAATAAAGTGTTATGCTTTACCACCATTTCAAATGAATGTAAATGCCCTATTTTCATACCATTAATACTTTGTATTTTTTATTTCAGATATTTATATCTGAATCTGAATTAGATCTGTATATTACGTATTTGCTCCATTTATACGTGTTTTTATATTCTTTTACCAATATAAATGTAATAAAAGTTTGATTTATAAGAAACAAGAGAACATAATTTAAGCATGTAAGCTCACTGTCGCTATAGGATAAGAAAATTATCTCGCTTTTTCATACATTTAGTCTCCCATCCTGTAGGTGGCAGTAAATTGCAAGCGGACATAATCGCTGTATAAGACTCGGCAGAGGAAGCGGTCCGAAACTGTCATGGTGACTTCTATGAGCAGACAGAGCAATGTTTGCCCTTTCTAATTGCCGCCTGTTGTTACAGGGTCTTTCCAGACAACCAGTTACTCCAAGGGTCAGAGGTATCTCTACAACATTATTTAATTCAGATTTATGAATGCAATACTTTTTCTCGTGCTGGTAATTATTGTCTCATCCGGACAGCTTTGAAGGATTCGTAAGCACGCGTACATGCAGCAGCGCTCTTGTTTATCAACCACAGATGATCGTTTACAATAATGACAATGAATATTAATATTTATTTATTTGAATTCACCCAATTGCTATATCTATTTATTTAACAAAAATATACGTTGTATTATATAATCCGTATCTGGTTTTACAGAATTTAAAAAATACCGGTGTTGGTATATTGATTTCTCTCCCCGTGTTCATTGTTCCACAGCAGAACATCGCATCCGAAGTCTGACAACATTTCAGCCGACGAATAAAGATGATATGGCAAGCGTTTTAAACTACAATAAATCATTCCATGATTATAATACATCAATCACAACCATAAATCATTCATTGTTAACCTTGTAACATGTTTAACTAGCCCATCAAAATAGAAAACCCATACAAGCAACCCCAGAAAACATGCATTCTGTGCAACGTACCCGTAGACTTCAAAAACGTTCAGGTTGGTGTAATCAGAATACGATTATGTCGTTATTAATGCTGTTAAGTAAAAATTGTCGAATCACCTTGAAATCTCTCTGCAGTTGTTGTCTCAGTTTATTTCACCTCACACAGGCAGAGTGTATGGTAGACATATAACAGGTAAGTGGTTTTAAAGTTGTTTATTTACAGTATTATTGCAAAAAGTAATGCCTGGAATTACATTCAGACTAACTTTTAACAGGCCTGTGTGGTCAGAAGCAGAGAGAGGTATCAAAGGCAATAAAGAAAGCTCGCTCAATGGGTAAGATTTCTTTGTTGCGTATTTTAGTTTAATGCAGGTAGGACTGTAAGTGTAATAACGAACGTCTTTGCTCTACCAACAGGTTTGATGTCAGTCACACTGAAGGATCCGCAGTTTATCAAAGACCCTGATATTTGTGGCCTCAAACATTTTGACTAAGACTGGATTTGACAAACGTAATGCCTGGTGAATTAAATTGGTAAACGTGTTCTTGTTTCTGTAAAAAAAAACAAAATGTGAAAATAAACAGTGAAACGTTGATGAATTAGAAAATGATGCAGTATTATAATAATATAATATGAGCTCACATAAACAACACAACAACAAAACAAAAGTAAACAACAACACATCCATAATTTATATCGCTTTTAATTTTGTGGCAAATTCTCTTTTTTTACAAAAGACTTAAAAATGTTTTTTAAATGTTACAAAATAGCACAACCCACACTACATAGGCTTGTGAACATGAAAACAACCCGCCAGGTATACAATACCCTTCACACGTAAGATGATCAAGATCTGCTCAATCAATAGCAATGATAATAAAGTCTCACTGTTTAAAAGACAGGAGAACTGCTTCTGCTCTGTCCGTTCAACTCGAGCTCTGTATCCGAGCTGCTCTCAGGAGCAGATTCATTGGCATCATTAGTGTTCCACTTGCGTTTGAGTCTCTTAGAATAACCAGTGGCGAGGCATTTTTTCCTGAGTCTGGGAGCTTTGTCCGGTTTCCTCCTAGTATGTTGATTCTCTAGAATCAGAGGCAGTTTGGTGGGAATATCAACATCATGGTCAGTATTACAGCACAGTTCTAACACAGGGAAGCCCTGAACGGTGAGGGATTGTGTCCGCAATGAGGGCGCATCGGGGAAAAGCGTTCTCAGAGCTGAACAAAGAAGAACGTTCTCTTTGGGTTCATCCGGAGAGGCACATTTTTGGGCTGAAATAAAGCATTAGAAGATAAAGGGTATTAAAATATGCTTATGACTGAAACATTACAACAAATCTAAAGTGATGGGCTGAGGAGCACAAGAGATAATACATCTCACTCTTTGTTTTCTCTGAATGCGTCTTCTGTGTTCTGATGGCCTCCTTGAGTTGAGTGATGTCTCCTTGAAGCTTCTCCACCGCTCTTTCACTCCTCTCCACTTCCTCACACACTTTCTGTGGAAAAACATGAAAGTGGCTTATATACAATTTACGGGTAGATATTCCAATGATATGAATTATCGTAAATGAAGTCTTAATTTACTAACCTGCATTTCAGCCAATAAAGCATCATTCATGTCGCCGACATTTCTGACCTCTTTTAAATCGTCCCCCGAGCAGAAAAAATTGGTCCTGATGAAGGACAAAATAAATAATTTTGTAAATTTCAAAAGCAGATAAAGTAGAAAGCTTTAATCATTTGCCATTGTGTTCAAATGTGATCTAAATGACCACATTAATGACATCCCCAACTAGTTTAGTATGAACTTAATGTTTATTGTTAGCAATGGAAGATTACACACAATGATCATATTTAATTTTGATTTATAACCTTGTGCGTACCTGTGTTGATTAACAGCTTGACTCTGTTCTAGAGACGGACAAATGGTTGACACTCTCCAGTAGTCCTGTTGTTCAAGGTTTCCCAGATTGCTTACAGAGATGGGGATATTTAGATACTGGCTACATGGAGGGAATGAAATACTGATCATTATTTCAGCCATCATAGAACAAACGTGTGCATGAATATTGCACGCTGAGTGTTAATGTCACCTGCTGTGCCACAAGTAAGCTGAGAACTCCAGACGATGGGTGGAGCCTGATGCTGTTGCCTGAGAGGGTGTGAGCAATAAAAACACAAGTTCCTGATTGGGCAGAATTTTTCTCATATTCTGATGAATCACTTGTTCCATGAAGGTCATTTGCTGGCTGGTGTTCCTTCGTTGTCTGTACCAACCAATCACATTCTCCTAGACGAAGCAAAGACGTAAGCAGATTAATATTATTAAACATGCCGCATACGTTTAGCTATATTCTGCAGCATAAAACGACAATTTATTAATATTTATAAGTGAATACCTCTTTATAATCAGACAGTATCTGCCGTATTTTCTGTTCGCTCACATCGCCAACATTACTGTAAAAGCTTTCAGAAAGGTTGTGGCAGCAGTAAATTAAACGCTTTTTATCAATTAAAATCGCTATATATACAGAGGTGTCGATAAAAGTAAACATTCAGCTTACCTATGAAGTTTACGACAAGGAACGTGTTTTTGAACGTCTGAAAGCGAGAAAACATTATGACATCGGTATTTTGTCGTAAGTCGTCTTTGCGTGTTTTGTACTGTAGTGGCTGTAGAATAATCAAACGGGGTGAACTCACTTATAGTGTGCTCAAACTGTATATGATCCATTTGGGAGTCTGTGATCCTACAGTTCTCCTCTCCGACACTCTCTCCAAGAACAAGACCTTCCTTAAAACACAGCATACATGTTAACAGCATTAGGGAAATGTTTGACGACCTATTTAGCCTGAAATTAAACGCAAAAACCACAAGTGTCAGCAGGTTTATCCGGTCACACTGGGATCCTTTGCAACGTACCACATCCGCATCGCTGTTCAAATGATGAAACATCATTGAACTCAATACGAAACCCGATATACGGACAGTTGTGCTGTATTCCTCCATGCTTTCGGATTTCACTATAGCGACTGCATAGTTTCAAGTTTTAGGTGAGTGGAGTAACTGAGCTACACATACAAACTTTCTGCGCTTGAACGTTTCGTTTATTTGTTCTCTGTTTTCGAGACAGCTGAGGAGAGCTTAACACTCGCCTATACTGCCACCATGTGGTGCGGAGTAATCAGTAGTTTCACATTATTTTAAACGTGTATTTTGTTGAAGATACCAGTAAACAAACTAATAGGGTTTGTAGGCTAGACTAATACCTTTCATTCTCTATGTTAGGTACAGCATCATAGGTTCATATATATTTTTAATTGTTTTTTAATGAATAAACATCCATACATTTCTGTGCAAGGGTGTCTTAAATGACCAAACGAATTCCGGACCGTTGCATAGACAACATTTATTATTATGACAGTAGATGTTATTTTTAAATGTTACCAAACAACATGGTTAAACAATGTAATGACATTTTGAAACGTGACACCATAATGTTCACCATAAGGAGGCGCTCGTGCATCATTTATAACCATATGTGGGCGAACTTTGTAACCGGGCACAAACTTTTTTGTGGACATAAATTTGGGATTTGGGGTCATATTGTAACATCAGCTGCAGGCGCCCGGACTAAAGAATTGAATGTTATCCGGGTATTGTGAAGGTATGCGTGTGTTGAATGTTAGTCCATGTTTGGTGAGTGTTATTTTTGTGCTCATGTGATACTGTTGTTGTTACATTGTTACGGCACAGCGGTTTCTTATAACGGAACAGCAAAGACGGACGAGTCTTAGAAGTTTCCGCGAGCTGTTTCATACGTACTTTAAGAGTTGATCAAAACCACTTACATACAATTATAACTAGGAACTTTGCAGTTTGGGTTAGTTGTCAAGCAAAATTGTCTCTGTTTAAAGGGAATGCGTTTATGGAACACTAATTTAAACAGTTTCCGCCGAAATAAGAGTTAC
This sequence comes from Botia almorhae, assembly GCA_036877575.1. Lineage (NCBI taxonomy): Eukaryota > Metazoa > Chordata > Actinopteri > Cypriniformes > Botiidae > Botia > Botia almorhae. Next base: position 8,801 of record JAZGTJ010003934.1, read on the forward strand.
TGTAGCTCTGTTAATACACTCGAACTAAATCGGCATTTGTCATCGTCATCCAAAAAGACAAAAGTTCCAAAAGGTTTTATTAGTGTTAAATAAATGATGATTTGCAATGATTTTAAACTATTTGAAAGAACTACAATGTGTTTTTTCAGTATTCTGTGGTAAACTAGAACTTAGCAATGAATGGGTCACGTACTGTACAAAGGTACAGAAACAGTGTAAAACGGAGACAGTATTAACATGTCGGTTACGAAAGTGTCTTTGTAATATGCACAACCTCTGTCTTGGCTTTTCTCTCTATCCACTTGCACGAGCAGATGACCCGAACCCAGAGTCGTGTCCCGTAGACTGACAGAAGCGAACAGGAATGGAAGGTGCTTGGAATATCGCGTTTGTGATCCTGCAGGTGTGGCTGTCCATTGTAGTGGGGCTGATCATGTTACCTGCCATGTTTGGTGTGTCCCTAGGGTTCACAGACCTTTATATAAAGGTGCTGGTTAAGACCCTGGAGGTAAACCGCTCTTAATCAAATCTAATTTTTAAAGAGCGTTACGTATGTCAATTAACGACAAGTGAAAACTTACTGTACCTAGAGGTGACAGACGTCTATAATGCAAACACGCAAATAAGGATTAAAATGCATGAAAGTAAAACAGAACGTTTTGAGTATTCATTCAGATGAGCAACGCATGCTTGGCTGTGATTTACGCATGTAAACGATGCTCTGCATGTATGGAGCACTGTGTTAAAGGTAACCTGCAAATAACCTTGTTCTGTTTGCAGTGGGCAACTCTCAGAATCCAAAGAGGGCAAAAGGAACAGACCACATTATCATCACAGCCAGCCAACGGTGAGTGGAACTACTGCATCTGTCAACAGAGAAATAAATACCAAATGCTGTAGCAACATAAAACGCTCCAAGAGAATGTTCTGTAAAATAAAGCTAACTCAGAGATTTTAGACTGTAATTCAGTTTGCTTTCATTCATTTACTTTGCTTGTGTCTGTATTATTTTTTGCCAGTACTATAAATGAAATTAAAGTGGCTTCGGTCGCCAGTTTTAGTTGGCATAAACTTTATGTAAAGCGCGTTTTAAATGGTTTTTATTGTTGGCCTCATGCCTGCGTTCGGTCAGTTGGACGTACTGAAAGCAACTATTGCAACAAGTGACGGGTTTCATAATTTCAGTTGATTCTATAAATGAACTTTACTCAGCTTGAAACAGCATTTCATTTGGAGGCCTGGCCAGTTATGTGAATCTGGAGTCAGAACATTTGTTTTCTAGAAAACAGAGCAAGAAAAGGACCGTATGAACACCTTTTTGTTTTTCTTTTCTTGTTCAAACTTTTTGTAACATTTTTTAGAGCCATCAGTGAAGCCATCAAACTATAAAGGAACACAATCGATAAATTATACACTTCTAACAGGTTTAGGTTGTAAACCTAACATCTATTTGTTGGTATTGTATAGTAACAATGTAATTACTGTTACTGTTGTAATTGTATAGATATTGTAGTGACATTATTGTTTGGTTATAAGAAAGTTTCAAACATTTTTTAATTCTGTAACTTTAAAATGTTTCACTAACAACATAAAAATAACATTTTTGATATAAATATATATAGTATAAAGCATTAGAAAAGATTTGCTAACATTACTGCAAGAACTTTTTTGATAACTGTAAAAAGAACTTTTACAAAACCTTAGCCAACGTTCTGAGATCATTCCCTATTATAACGATTACGATTTTACTACGATTATGTAGGGCCCAAAACAAAGTAAGACAATTCCTGTGTGCTCGAGGCTTTCTCTCACGAACAAGCTTTTAACAAGAACAAACCTGCGATGATTTTTAACCTTTACGTCACATGACTTAGCAGATGATTTTATTCAAAGCAACATACAAATGAGGAACATCACAAGCAATCATGTTATGACTGTAAGGGACAAAGGAATTTCCCATGAGCCTTTGAGCTTTCCCTCACTATCCTGTCTAACTCATCCGTTACAAAGAAAATGTTTCGTAAAGGAATTCACATTTTACATTTAATCCAAATAAGCAAAACACATTTAAGCATTTAGCT
>JAZGTJ010003934.1:10931-32913 GCA_036877575.1 Botia almorhae
ACTTAGCAGATGATTTTATTCAAAGCAACATACAAATGAGGAACAACACAAGCAATCATGTTATGACTGTAAGGGACAAAGGAATTTCCCATGAGCCTTTGAGCTTTCCCTTCACTATCCTGTCTAACTCATCCGTTACAAAGAAAATGTTTCGTAAAGGAATTCACATTTTACATTTAATCCAAATAAGCAAAACACATTTAAGCATTTAGCTTAATATTAACATTTATCATATTTCCAAACAATAAGACTGAATACTGTGCTGTGAAGTTATTGTTCAGGTTTCATAGTTCAAGAGGAAGGAAGTCATACAACCAAATTACATAACACATTAACCAAACACCTCATGAGCATTGCGTGAGTTTTCCATGTGATGTTCCATGTGTTCTTTCTGGAGCACACAACTCTCTTAAAAACACTCAAAACATGTTATTTTAGGAATCATTGAGAAGGACGACGGCTCTATGGAGGAGGAGATCGGAGAGCTGCGACGCTCCCACCCCAAATCTCTGGCGGGGGGCGACTTCACGCTCTGTGATGTTTTCTATTTCTGTAAGAAAGGCATTGAGAACATTGTGGAGGATCAGGTGACTCAGCGCTTCACATCGGAGGAGCTGGTTTCCTGGAACCTCCTCACGAGAACCAACAACAATTTCCGTTACATCAGCGTGCGGGTGACCATCATATGGGGCCTGGGAGTGTTCATACGCTACTGTGTCCTGCTGCCCCTCAGGTGAGATTCATCTGATCTCTGAAGCATTCACGCAATGATGCCTAACTGATAATGATTCATTTCAACAATAAGAATAAGCGTAAAGATGCGTTTTAGACATACCTCATAAACATCTTTTTACTGCTGCCCTATTTTACTGTAAAGCAGCAACATAAAAAACTCAATAAATGAAAATAAGCAAATACAAAATCAAACACAAAACTCACGATGGTTCATTTATTTTCGTTATACAAAACATTATTTTTTCTTGGAATTTTGAGGTCAGCTGAATCTGGTCTGAATCTGGTCTCATATATGCGGTTAATCTGTCGTTGTTTTTCACCATAGGGTCACTTTGGCTGCTATCGGTCTGAGCTGGTTGGTAATAGGAACTACTTTTGTGGGCTTGCTTCCCAACAGCAGGTAATGAACACTTGTGTTCTATCGGCTGCATTTGTGCTGATAATTCTGTAGGAGCTTCTCGCTGTGAGAGCTTCTAACAGCAGGTCTTCATCTCTTTCAGTGTGAAGAACTGGCTCAGTGATCTGGTTCATATTACTTGCTACAGAATCTGTGCCAGAGGCCTGTCAGCCACCATCCACTACCACAATAAGTGAGCTTTTTATATGCCAGTCCTTGCTGTCCCCCCTCTGTCTCACTTATGCTTCTTGCGGGTTCTTCCTCCATACTTGTCATCATGAACCCTCGCAGACACACACGAGTGACACAACACTGATCGAGTGCAAAACAAAACCTGGCCGATGTATGACCTTTTTACGACTAAGAACCAGCTAAAATGTCCTCATAAGACATTGTTTAAAATATGACCACTTAAAAGTATTGTCAAACCTGTACACACACACATACACACTTACACACACGTTTGTTTTTTTAAATGTGGGGACTTTGTATTGATCTCTTTCGTTTTAATGCTCTACTAACCCTCACAAAAACATTTTGATATCATTAAGGCATTAATTAATACAATTAATTAATTAGTTACCAATTATTTTTTGTCATTGTGTCAACAGTGCAGGTGATTTAATGTATTAATTCATTCGGGGGACATGATCTCCCACACACACACACACACACACACACACGCTTGTCTCTGTCTTTTTAACACTCCCTAATATAGTCAAATGACCAACGTTTCTTATGTTTCATGGGATGCGTAACAGAGAGAACCGCCCCAAAAAAGGAGGTATCTGTGTCGCCAACCACACCTCCCCAATTGACATTGTCATTTTGGCAAACGACGGATGCTACGCTATGGTGAGTCATGTTAACTATATCAGATGTGTTGCAGGTGTTGTGTGACTTTAACCCAGTGCCAATCTCCTCAGGTGGGTCAGGTTCACGGGGGGCTGATGGGGGTCATCCAGAGGTCAATGGTGCGATCCTGTCCCCACGTGTGGTTTGAGAGATCGGAGATGAAAGATCGCCATGCAGTTGCCAAAAGGTGACAAATATCAAAACTGTCTGTGGGAATATGTGATTGTAGCCCAGTGGAGTACAATGTGGGCAGCCTTTAATAATCTGAAAGCCTCAATATTTTTGTTCCTACAGGTTGAGAAACCACATTGCTGACAAAACCAAGTTGCCAATCCTGATTTTCCCCGAGGGTAATTGTTTTCTTGTGAATGTGATCCTGTCTTTATGTCCATTATTAATATCAATCGGCTGTAACGAATACATTTACATTAATCTCCGTGCCAAGTTGTTAAAGGGACGGTTCACCCAAAAATTCAAATTCATTTACTCACCACTCATGTCATTCCAAACCTGTATGACTTCTGAGAAACACAAAGGAAGATGTTTGGAAGTACGCTGGTAACAACAATGGTGGCACCCATTGACTTCCACTGAATGAACTCAAAACCACTGAGACATTTCTCAAAATATCATATAGAACTGGAATGATATGAGGGGAGTAAATGACGGATGCAGGAGTGTTTCAGCAGCTCAACTGCTAGAGGATTACCATAGCAACACAAAAGGTTGTGAGAACACACGTACTGATCAAATGTATAGCTTGATTGCACTGTAAGTCGCGTCGGATAAATAAATGTAAATGTAATAAATGTAAAAAACGATCACATTTTAAAATGACATTGTATTACATTTATTACATTTCTGAGTGAACTGTCCCTTGAACATGTTCTTAAATGTCTTTGTGGTGACTTCAGGAACGTGCATTAATAATACATCAGTCATGATGTTCAAGAAGGGAAGCTTCGAAATTGGTGGAACAATATATCCAGTTGCAATCAAGGTATCAAGCAGCCTGAATGTTTCCTCTGGCACGGTTAAGATTACCCTCTGAAAGGTGACACACCTCATTTACTTCTCTCTGTCAGTATGACCCTCAGTTTGGAGATGCCTTCTGGAACAGTGCCAAGTACAACATGGTGAGCTACCTCCTCAGAATGATGACAAGCTGGGCCATTGTGTGCAACGTGTGGTATCTGCCACCTATGACTCGACAGGTAACTTGTGACGGTTTAAGCCTAAAATGTATATAATCACACACTTATATACCCGTATATACCGTCACAGAGCTATTTAGGGCTAGTTTGTATTTTAGTTTTATTGTAGTTTTTTTAATATATTATTATTTATTATATATTTATTTTTTATAATATTTTATATTTTTTGAATATATACGTATTTAAATATTTTTTTTACATTTGTACATATTGAGCTATTTTTATGTCTTCGGTTTAATTTTTAGCAATTGTATTATATGCTTTTTTAAATTATTGCTTTTCATTTTTTTAATACCGATATTTAGTTTAAATTGGTTTTCACTTCACTTTTAGTCTTAGCTTGTATTTCAAGTTATATCATTTTCATTTTTAATACAAACGAGGAATAAAGCTTCCTCCATAAACTGAAAGAAGTTCCCAATTTTCAACTAATATTTAGGCCTATATTTGACTTATATTTCAGTTTACAAAAACGTCTATAATAGTTACCGATAATACCACTGATGTATTGTTGACGATGTTATTGTTGTATTGATGTTATAAAGATGTTATTATGTATTATAATTGATTGTATCTGACTGTGTTCTCTGTAGGACGGGGAGGATGCTGTTCATTTTGCTAACAGAGTGAAATCAGCTATCGCAGATCAGGGAGGATTGGTGGATCTATCCTGGTAAGAATACAAACACGTCTGTTGTATTTAATCTACATTATATGTAAGCAGAGTGTGTATTTACTGTAATGCTCAACCCTTAATGCATTTTTCAATGGGCAAAATCTCTAGTGTAGAGCTGATGACATACGTACATTATCCTGTATTAATTGATCTTGTTTACATGCAGGGATGGAGGACTGAAGAGAGAAAAGGTGAAAGAGTCATTTAAGGAGGAGCAGCAGAAGTTATACAGCAGTATGATTGTAGGGTCAGAGTGTCGCGAGGACTCTGTGGGTCCTGCATAAACACCAGCTCACAGTATTTCTGAACTTGCTTTGAAAAGTGAGAAACACGTCTTTGTCTCCCATCGGACTGAATCGTTCAACTTCCACCAGCGAAGTTCTGCTGCCGTTTCTCCTTTTGATATTGTGATATTTTTTTAACTGGAAAAAGTGTTCGTTTTTGATTCAAAACTGCATTTTTTTTTCACGAATGTGTCTTAAATCTATAATTATAGCACACAGTTTAACATTGTGGTGATACAAAGTTACGTTATTCCGTCACTAAAAGATTTTCTGTCAGATTTTCACTTTGTTAGGTGCTAGTATGTTTTTCCCAGAATGCACTGGGTTGCATTGCATGTTACATGTTCACTTTCGTGCATGCCTAAGTTCTATTCCTGTTACATGATTTCTTAAAGGCTACTTAGGATAAAACTCTTCAAGAACGTGAGCAGCACACTATTGAGGGTCTTCTGTTGTTCTGAAGGCCAGTGGACTGCTTCTGTTTGAACACTAGAGGTCACTCTTACCAAACCAATAAAAATTGGAGCCGGGTCAGACAGCTCAAATCATGATTAGGTTTCCCAATAAACAATACAGCAAAATTATTGTAGTTTTATTTGTATTTTACTATAATTATAATTAAATATTTTGAATTAGCTAAAGTTTTGAATAGCTTTAAACTTTTAGCTATCTTGATGTGTTTGTCATTTTATTATTTGTTCTTATATATCTATATAAGACAAAATACTTTTATTGTAGTTTCAGTTTTAGTTTAGCTTTTAATCATTTTAGAATAATAATATTTGTGCCTCAGTTTAGACTTATTTTGGTTTACTGCTAAGGCAACATTTCTGTTTTCATTTAGTTTAAACTGTGAAAAATAATTACGCCTATATTCTATTTGATTTTGTTAAAAAATAGTTTTAGTTTCAGTAAACTATAATAACCTTTCAATAATAATCATTTCCTTTGGTATCACCCTGTTTTGCTATAACTGGGTATTACTAAAGTATTAATAATTTAAATTAATATGATACTAAAAAGTCAAACTTCTGGTAAACCCTGTAATTCAAGAATGAAGTGTCCCACATGAGCCAAACTTACAGGGAACGTAATTTCTAAGTACGTAAACACATCCAGCCGCCCACTCACCAAAACAATGACATTAGCTGAAGACATTAGCAGAAGCACACTGGCAAATCTACCTCCCTTATCTCAATTAGCGTCGCTGATGCACAGAGCGCCGTTGGGTTCTAGATTGCAAGAGTTCTAGCTCATTTTACTTGGAGCTCCATTGGAACGCCCGCCATTATAAAGTCATTAGACACTCAACAGAGAGTCAAAGTTTCCCGACACTGAGAAGCTGAAGGTGCAGTCATGGTAAATTCAAACAGCAGCGAGTGGGCAGTGTGTGCTTTACTGCGCTGGCAGTTTAATAAAGAAAGCTTCAAGTGTGAAATAGAAACATAGTTATTCTCTGGCACAGAGGGCTTAGATCTCTCTCTCTCTCTCTCTCTCTCTCTCTCTCTCTCTCTGACCGCAGCATCTCTAGGCGATCTTCAGCCGCTGTGAAAGGCTACACCGGCTTTAATAACAGTCCTGCAACTAAAATTGCTGGAACAGAAATGTTTGTTCTCCCCTAACAGGATTGTAAATTATTAATCGGATCTGAAGCCGATTTTATAACCTGATTGTTGAGGTGGGATTCTCCGCGAGCAGTGCTCTGGCACACCATTTACTCTGATGTATGTGTCTGCACATCCTTATATCCAATTTAATGTGATTCAGATAGATTTCAAAGCGACATCATAAAAAGTCCAGGAGTGACCCCGGCAGAGTCTTGAACGCGGACCGTATACGATAGCCGGTCATGTCTCTGTATTTTGATTTGATTTTCCCGATTTCTGTTTTTGCCCAGATGTGATCTATACAAATGTAATGCCAGTACACTCAGTAAATATGAATAAATCGCTAAATTAGATCATTTTCCAGGAGAATGTAGTTCAAGCTGGACATCATTTCAAATCACAGTTTGCCTGGAACTGAGGGGTTTACCCAATCAGAAGAGTAAATGACTTCAGGCTCTGTCGAAGACCTGCCATTAGTTAGAGCCAAATGTTTTTTAAATACATCGTTCTGCGATCCTTTCTGTGATTCGAGTGGACCTCCTACACTAATGCATGCGATCTGGAGGTACAATACGTCTCTTCGGGGAAAATCAATAGAAAAATACTGGACTCGCTTTCCACTAAAAGCACGGCACCTTGGGAGGAGTTTTAGTGCTTAAATATGCCCAAACACGGGCCTATTAAATTTACTCCGGTTTTATGATAAAGGCTTGATTAAATGTTGCTCGGGCTTGGCGAGACCGGGCAGAAATAGCACCTGTTAATCGAATACGGTCGCTTACTCCATTCATTAAATTTAAATTAACGATTTACCATATTTAAACGACCAAATACGCAGATTTCCGGTAATCCTGAGATGCAGATTTGTTTACGGTGCCGTCAATAATGCTAATGGCGCTTGTGTTCATAAAATGCTTTAATTACGTTTACGCTTACGTGTTACGTTTCTCGTGTGAACGGAGCCGTGTGCTCCACAACCGAGACTTCTTTGCTTGTTTACAGAGAGACCTGAGAGAAATAGATTACCGAGACGATCCCCAATCCAAATGAAGGGGCTGATGGAGAGGGAAAATAATACAAAGACAGAAGCGTGCTCACCTTCCAGCAGAAAATCACATCTCCTGAAACCAAAGAATTTCTATGGTGCTTTAACATGGTACACTCTGAATCCAGCCAACACAAGCCTTGAACTGAATTAACATTTTTACACAAATAACTTCTAGATTGAGAGTGTAAAAAGCGGAATTTCATATGACGTTTATGATGTACGAACAAAAACTGCATTAGTTGGCATGACTCAACAGGTGGATACAGTGAACAAGCGCACAGGTTTTCAAAACGCACGTGATGTCTCTGCTGTACTGTACATACTGTATATTGGCAGGGTGTAAGAGGAGAAATCATAGGGGCTCATTTGCAATTCCATCTGATTAACATACCTTAATGAAACCGGCTATAATTAGACCGCATTGATTTCTTTCTTTTTGATTGAGCTGAAATGAAGTGGTGAACTTCTTTGGGTTGCGTGTTGATTGATCTGCGGTGAGATTCCAGACTGTTCATTTTGAGGAATAATTATGTTCATATATAATCGTCTGAACGTTTTGATACAGCATTCTCACACAAACTCCATCGGTTATTTCTCGTGTAACTTTAGTCTTCGACTAAGATGAGCAAGCAACACTTCTGGTCCAATTAAAGAGTCGAGGGGAACGCCAAATGACTAAATTAAACTGCAGAATCGTATATACTGTTGTGTATTATTGCACATGAGTAAGGCTGAGGGATTCATCTGCATTTGTTTTAATGTTACGCTCAGAACTAATACCAAAGTATTTCAGCCTTACTTTCACAGCTTACAAAGAAACAGGACCGTTTTAAATAATTCAATTCAAGTAACAAGATCATAAATTGTTGCTTTTTGTGCGCATGTATGCTTCTCTTTTATGGACACGTTGGCGAATTTCACCTTGAATGAGAGAGCTGTCTCGGTTCACCGTTCCGGGCGTTTTACCCTTTACCGTGATTGCTTTTGTTTTTCGGGTCAGATCTCATCTTTGCCTGCAACTTTTTCAATTTATCAGTACTTGTTATATGAAGCTACGGTCAGGTGGCAGCGCAGGCGAGCGGCTCGGGCGGATTGTACACACAGTCGTAGAAGAAACCGCAACAAAGCAACAGATCAGAGCGGCGCGTTTCACGCTGTATGAGCCGCGAAACACCGCGTAAGTTCATTAAATAAAAAATGAAATAAAGATCGTGGTCCATTAATAAAAAATCAACCCGCCTCGTGATTAATTGCATAAAATTTATGAAAGTGTGTTTTTTTGTACAAATCAACGGGAGGAAATGATGGATGATGAAGAGGCGTGATGAATGAAGAAAGGCTGTGAACTAAATTGAATGTGTACCCATCCGTTTTCCCCTCAAAACTAATGATGAATTGACCGTGTCAGACTGAACAATACACATTGAGCTTTAAACATAATCCACATTTGAAAGCAGATTCCTCTCTTCTGTACACATGTCCAATCTGAGTTGTACTGGCAGCCGTGTTTTCTAATTTTGTATTGATGCCATTTCTCTTAATTTCATTTTAATTCCCACGTAACGTCAACAGCGTTGAACTGATTTTGAGTGATTTAACTTGAATAATAGAGTTTTGTGGAGCCGATATCATTTAACCAGCTGGTTCCACAAGGTCACTTTTATTAGATGTATGACGTCAGATCCTCTCAGGACGTTTGTTTTAGGTGTAGTTAAGAACATAAACTTTGGATAATGGTATTAAAAAGACATTATTTTCTCAGACGAATGAAATGGGACCCATCACGTATCATATTTGACTTGCTGCCATATTATCTAATACTGCAAACTATAAATGACATCTCCCCAACTATTCCTTCCCCAAAACCTAACATTGCACAAAATTTCTGCTATTACGATTTTCAATAATGTGCTGATATAACTGCACTCATGGGGACATTTGGTCCCTTTTAACCTCTGTGTCATAATACGAATAAACATTGTTTTCAAACTTTCATATATTGTGTTTGACAATACACCTTTGTTTTATTCGCCCAAAATCTTTGTTTTGGGTTACAAAGGAAAACAGTACAGGCAAAGAAAAAAGGAATAACAGGCCATTTTTTTCCTTTTGCAAAAAACTGCCTAATTGACAAACTGCCAAAGTTACAGATGATCAAATCCATATTACGACAGCATCTGGCCGAGCTCCAAGCTACATTGTGTACTGCAAATAATATTGCCATCTGTGAGGTGAGGACAGTTGGGAATTAAGAAATTACATGATTGTAATTAATGTTGAGAAGATAAAAGATGTACAGCCTGCAAAAAGTTCTTATTTTGGATGATTAACTGCCTGTCACGTGACCAATCCAATGACATTCTCAAACTTTAAACGGCAAAGCAATATGTTTAAAACAACTGTCATTAAAAATGACAAAACGTAATGATTCTGCCATACAGGTCCCTTTCATCTAATTTTATTCAAGCAGTCCAGCTAACAGGGAACGTTCTTAGAATGTTGGCTAACGTTCTCTCAAAGTTCCCTTAAGCGATCTAAAACATTCTTGCAGTAGTCAGTAGAACTTTTTTCAATGTCATATATGATATATTATCAAAACGTTATTTTTAAGTAGTTAGTGGAATGTTTTAAAAACATTACTGAATTTAAAAACGTTTAAAAAAGTTCACAAACCAAGCAACAGTGTTATTATAATGTTTAAAAAACTGGACGTTTCGAACGTTCTTAAAACTTTCAAAATAACGGTTTTAATGTTTTTGTTACTTAATGGAAACATTAGGGAAACATTCTTAGAACCTAAAATTGTTAACTGGGATTGTATAGGCACAACTAGGCTCTCCTCAGAAGACTAGACAGACTCATGATACATATTACATATTAAGTTAATGTGTTGTGTGAACGTTGTGTGGTTCTTTATCACATCCAAACACAAGGGTCCTAGTAAGGGCACAGAGGAATAATGATGGCAGTCACACTACGCACTTCCTGCACCAGGCCGACATCAAGAGAGCCGCTGTGATATTGAAACGCACTTCAATTTCATTCTTTTCAAAGGGAGAAAAAAGAAAACAGACAGAAAATATCAGCCCAGTGAAGCCGCACTCCTCAGGTTTCCACAGAAATGAATATTCTCTTTAATTTCTCGAGCTGCGATGGGTTTGGAGGCCCCAGGACGATGTTGATGGATGATGTTTTAATGCTGCTGAATGTTATTTTTACCGAACAGGGAAAACGATGAATTTTTACTTCATTGGCAATGATCGTGCCCTATGCATAAAAGTGTGGCAGGCGCGCGTTGCCCATGAATAAGCGCCTCTCGGAGCAGATGTTACTTTGCTGAAACCAATTCTTCAGATAAGATTTGCGGAAGATTAATTGTGTACAGCTGTTTCATGGCCCGGTGCAATCTTAATACATTTATGATAAGTTTAAAAGCTCACTAGACGCAGCAGACGCTCCCAAGTGAAACTGCACGGAGAAAGGCGAGCGTTATTCTCACATCTGGATTCATATCCTCTATCATATTCATTATTGCCTTTGTGCCAGCCGACGATGGCAGGCCGGCTTATTATTGTGCAAAGCGCAACAGCGCTCGAATCCTCTGCGCGATTCCTTTATCCTTTTTTCTTCCTTTGCGCCCCATATTTTCTTTCTCTCTCTCTCTTTTTTGGGGGGGGCAAATTATTCAAATCTGTGCAAATGAGTTGTTTCCATTTCTCGCCCCTCTGGGTGGAAATTGAAAGTGACCCGGGTTGACCCTCCTCCATTAATCGTGGCAAATTGCGGCAAGTGCACAATCCAGATCGTAGTAATGTAACAGCGGCCCTGAATGACTCATTAATGAGGGAGATATGACCCAGCTGGAATCTCTCACTCGCACTAGTTAAGAACAATCGTGGTGTTATGACCCAAACCAGGGGTCTTATAAAGTAGCTTTACATATTTCCAAGGACGAATAATCGGTGTGCTTGGCCTGGTCATATGCCAAATGTTCCACGTATGGAGCCAGTTATTCAGTCAGGCTTTGAGCTTCCCGAAGCAGTCAAAGAGAACAGTGGAAAGGGGAGGGACCTGGAAACATGGCAGATACCCATGAGAATTCCAGGGATTTTATTTCACCTTACATAATAAAGGCTGGAAAAAACAACAGAACTCCTTTTTCATTATAATGTCATTTTCTTTTTGCTGCCAGATTAAATGTGAGCCAAAGCAAACCGATTTAACATAACACTGTCACATATATTTATATTGCTAATTATTTTCCAGTAACGGTCCATTTGGAAGCTTTTGTAATGGAATGACACTTTTTTACTAGAACACATCATTAAGGTAATGTGCTCCTTAACTATGGTAAATAAAACAAGGATTTTTACCCTTTCTCCTATTCACTGTGTAAAACTTCGTAGCCTGTGCACGCAGGCCTACACAGACAGTGTTTGTTTCACAGTTGCATTATGGGTAACGTGAACCGGAATGATCATTCTCAGACATCACTGGGCCTCCTGTCAAACACATCTGGGCCATCATCACCGTCATAACTGTGCTTCATATTATTACTTCCTCGCACATTAAAGCGCAATAAAAGCCAGTGGAGTATTAACTGACAGATAAGTCATAAATAACATCGAGTAACCTTGAGTAATGTCTCACTTCACAGCCACCTTGTGCATCGAACACGACTTAATATGGTGCAATAAAACGAAACCTTCACTTCATAAATTTGCATGATTTATATGGGAGGTATTAAATTAATTTAACGCTATGAATATGCAACAACATGAATCTAATGTAGCCGTATAATGATCATTTTTTCCCAATATGATGATGAGGGGACTTAATTAGTGGTTGCTATTTCCTTCTCCTTTTTGCTCTGGAGGAAAAAATAATTAACTTTATTAACTTAATTACTCGCCCCTCCCCCACCGACGCAGTCTGCATCTCATTTCACTTCCTGCGGGAAAACTTGGACACACTTGTGAAATTATTCCTTAAATACGCGACTACGTTTTTACGGTGACCCACGATGTATAGCCAGAGATCCAGAACACATTCAGTCAGCTATTATATCTGTAGCGCTGATATATACACGACACAGCTTTAAATGACGACCCAGTTTAGGGTGTAAAATGTGCCAGGCCGCATCGCCGGCAACCAGCCACCAAATAAATCGTCCTTCCTCTATAAATACGCAAGCAGCGGAGATACGATGACACAACTTCACCTTCCCTAATCTGACATCATCATTCTGCCCCGCCCCCTCGTCCCACCTGCACACCTTTCCTCCGGGTATGCGCGCGGATAACTGTCAGGTATGAAAAATAGGACGTCTCCTTAGCAAATGCCTCATTCTCAACAGATTATTTACTTTTAATGGGCGGGGAATGAGAAAAGCACTTAATATGTGGTCACTAAAGACATGATTTATGGGGTCATCGGAGCGATAGTGGCACCCTCGGTTTTTGGTCCTTTGTTATAAATCTATCAGGGCCCAGGGATTTTTGTAAGGGGTCTAACAAATTGTGTTATGAACATCCCTATACGTTCCACAGACAAATTGCCCTGCGCCACAATAGAACATTAGATTATCTATTCTGTTTGGATCTACAGATAGCACAGACCTGCTTTAAATACAATTATTTTAAATGGATGGGGGACATTTACTGTAATGTGCTATTAAAAGGAAGCGTTTACAAATCCAATATGCTTTTGTACACTATTTGACATTGTTCTGTGTTTTGTGTCAAACTCCCCCGTTTGAAGGCAACTGCACATATAGTCTTGGAAAGCTCATCTTTCAACCATACATTCAGCATTATGTCTCACTGGTCTGAATTTATTTAGCTTTTCAATTCTTTGCTGGTGGAGTGCACGAGAACTATTAATTATATTATTAATATCCTGCATTGTGACACGCTCCACATATACATGGAATGGCTGCGATCATTTGCCTTATTTAAAATCAAACGATAACACTATTTGAATTCATTAAATGACTCATTTTTTAAGTGTTAAATGACAGTCATTTTAATCAAACTTAATTGAAGTTGTCATCAATCTTCTAAAAGTGACGTCAGTTGAAATTTAAATTGACGCTTTACATCTTTTTGTTTGTAACCCGGAATTATTTTCTATTTTATTTCTATAGCGTTTTTTACAACGTTACATTGCTTCAAACAGAACAAATGTCAGACATGTTAATGGTGTTATTGCAAATAATATGTTTGAGATGTGTAAGACTAATTAGGTACACTAGGTTTATAGTAGGGTTATGAATAAAAGGTTGAATGAACAGATAAAACCACAAAATAATTAAGCAAGATATGCGTTCCAGCGTACATGGACATGCCATATAAAAGATAACATCTTATAGGACAGGGGTATAAGGGATTTGCAATAGTACCATGAACTATACACAACATGCAAATGTAGAATACATACATACATACATACATACATAAAATATATACAATAAAATATTAGAAGTATTTGTAGAATACTAATACTTTAGAATTCTTCTAGTATTAAAATAATTATAACCCATTTTCCAGATAAATCACATACATGCCAAAACTAACCGCATTGTTTGATGTAACAAAATACATCAAAGTTTAGATGAAGTGCAATTAAATGCATGTTTTGTATCTCCTCCATCCGGTTAACGGTTGCTTGTGAAATCATGTGTTTTCCCAGCATTTCTTCTTCACTGTCTCGTGAAATTCTCGCTCATCAGGCTGCGTCGCGATAAGAGTCACTTTAGCAGAAAAGCACAGCTTGTAAAGTGAGACTCACATCAGAGCTTCGATCAAGCTGAGGTTTAAATCATCTCCAGCCAGCGGCTATCTGACAAGAGCAGGGGTCTCCCAAGATAGAGAGTGCTTTCAAAAGTCTTATTAAGACAGTTTCTGTCTGGATGTAGACAGAATATTTGCTATAAAGGCTAGTCACCGATTGTATTTTGTCTCATCCAGTTTTAACCGTCATAAAGCTGATCAACTGAAATGCAGCAGTGGTTAATATAGGGACCACAGTGGATCTCTGTTGTGTACCAGTCCCTGCTAATCACAGCAGGAGATGTCAACTGTGTCTACAATTGTTTGATGTGGCCATATTGGTACTGCATTCGGTAAAGTACGGTTGCGTTGTTCTGTAATCCAAAACAGGAACACAACAGAACATGCGAGGAACATTAAGAAGAGATTTTAAAGTATGTTGGCAAACCAAACTAAATGTAATTGTTTGCATGTAATAAATGTACATATAAATAAACACTGCTAGCATCAGGCTCTTCCAGCTAAGCCACTGGATAACTAAAAACAACCGCAAACATAATTTATTGGTACGCTTGAAAAGAGCCACCCGGCTTACGGTTGTTCTGCATTGTTTTTTAATTTCCAACATTTGTATCAGGCAGCTTCTCAATTACATTTACGCATTTGGCAGACGCTTTTATCCAAGGCGAATTACATTACATTATACTACACATTGTTTCTGAGTATGTGCAATCCCTGGAGTCGAACCCATGACCTTGGCGTTGTTAACGCCACGCTTTAACCACTGAGCTACAGGAAAGCCTTCTTCAGCTTCTCAGCTCTCCTGGCTCAATGGGATAGTAAAAAGGTCCACCTGGGTATTTCATATATATTGTGTTATGAAAACTAAGCATTTCATATATTCCTAACTGTGTATCACATACAGTGTAGCAGAGAAGCAGGCATGCAGGCCGCAGGGGTGGCTGATGCTAACGTTTGTGTTTAGAAGGTGAAGTGGAGAGAGTAGCTCAATATTGGGGACTTGAGCTCGCCGACACTTGTTGATGGGCAGGGCGAAGATAAATCACTAGATTATGCCGAGGGCCACGCTCCCCGAAGATGAGAAAAAGGGCATTTACCAGCCCATGTGGCTGCATTCTCATCATCCTTTTAATAACCTGTAATATCGTAGAGAGACATTTTTCTCAGCGTGAACGTGATGGATGGCTTTTAACCGTGGAGCATCACAGCGGCAAAGTAAATTGACCAAACAGCTAAACATACAAATGATTAAAAAAGGCGGAGGTCCGCATCAGACCTTTGCGGAGGGGGAAAGCAAACGGCCTTTATTTAAGATCACGTCATTTCCACGAGCAATTTATAGTCTATTGACACGTAACAGTTTCTTTTCAGGTGCGGAAATTGTCTTACGTTGGAGATGAGATACTGACGCTGGAATGAGAGGTCATTACCAAAACAAACATCACATACAATATCCAGGAAGGTGTGAGATGATATCTGACCGAAACTGTTGTTCGGGTCACATCGCGGACCGTTTTCGACCCGCGGCGAACAAAACCCCGCCCCTTTGACGCTTCCCGACCCGTGTTGAGGCTTAAGTCTGGGGGGGGGGGCTTTTTAAAGCCGATTCAGTCAACGTCAACCGAGGGGAAAATTTCAAGTGCTGTTTCTCATTATCTCTCAGTCGCTGATGTCTTGACGGGGAGATTCTTCACTGCCACTCAAGTCTATCAATGTCAGAAAAAGGCTTAGCAACAGACTCATACATTTGGATTAAACAGTCACAGTCATTATACAGAAATGTAATTGACCTTTTAAGATACAGCCTCAGTAGCTCGCTCGTCCTCTGCTTGTCGTCTTAAATGGCAGTTTTCTTATGAAGTCCCGCCAGGATTGCCTCAAATTCGAATCAGAAAGGTTTTGATTTTCACATCTCGGCTGAGGATGTCACGGCGCACACGTCCGCTACACAAACACAGATGGCAATTAGGATTACAAGAAAGGTCTCTAATTTTACGGTAGCTTGCCGGGCTTGGTGAAACCTGTCTCTGTGCGGATCTGTTAGTTTCCGCTACGGTATCATCGTTTAAGTGATGTACTCGGGTGGAAAATCAAAAAAAGAGATTCTATGTCAGAACTAGGGCTGTCACGGTATCAGATTTTCACTACACGGTTATTATTGCCAAAAGAATTCACGGTAACGGTATTATCACGGTATCTACTGAAATTTATGAAAAGAAAAATGCGATCAGTTCATCTTTAATTTTGTTTATTTAGGGTTTTTTCTTTTTTTGGTCAATGAATCACTCAAAATACGAGTGTAAGGAGGCAGAGAGACAGTTTGTAAACATGTTAAACGATTGCAATAGCGCCACCTATTGTGTTGGAATGTCAACAAGATACTGGCACTGAATTATTTACAATATTATTGTATTTGTAGTATTAACACAGTGTCAATAATCATGGTTATTATTATAACAGTTAATTTAAAAACAGTATATTGAGACACCCCTAATTAAAACGCTTTCGAGTTTTTAAATTATTTACCTCAGAATCACATCACAGACTCACTGACCACATTTTGGAGAGAGGAGGAGAAACATTTTTGGTTTTTATAAACGAGCGGGTTTTCTGTCTGTCAACATTTAGTATTTTAAGCTCTTCAAAGACCCTCGAAAGAGACCTCTCAAAATAGATATTCAGTATGGTTCCCTACAATTTTAGACTACACTGCTTTTCCCTCCCAAAAAATCAGGTCTTCTGAGGCCGATGGGCCTCGGCTTCAGTTTGCGTGCGATCGCTGGCGACTCTCTCACCTGTCTGCTATCAAAGCCAAACCCGTTATTCACCATCTCATCAGCAGTTGCCTTTTTTCAATTTCAGGCTCAAGGAAGCTACAGCTCTTTGTACAAGCGGCTGCCGTAATTGAATTTGCCGCAGAAATGGCAGGCTCGAAAATTTCATTTTCTTCCCCCATCGCTTGTGTATGAGTGTCGGGGAGGCCCGAGCAGACAGGCGGCCTCTCTCTAAACTTATCTTGCCTCTTCTCTCACCCACCCCTCCATTATGTTCCTCTCAGTGGACTGAGTTACAGAGCCTCTGTTTTTCTCTCTCCCTCGCCTTCCCACAATCCCTCTCTCTGTCTGCAGGGCACGTTATTCCTCAGAGGGACAGACTGGATCCCCTCTTTCTCATCCTTCTTTCTGTCTGTGACCAAATCCTCGTCCTCTGATAATCTCTGTGAGCAAGGGGGCTTGTCACGGTGGCAATTTCCCCTAAATGCCTTCCACAAATAATGGTTTTCAGAATGAGCATTAACAGGTTTGATTACACGAAATGGCCCTTTTAATTTACAGCGGGATTCTATTGATCACAAGACTGCAGATTAAAGCGTTCAATGAAGCCCGTGATGAGGTATTAAGCACCTGAAGCCCCTCAGGGGATCCGCGCGGAGCAGCAGGCAGACGGGCAGCCCGGCCTGTATACAGTTATTCCCCTGTAATGAAGTACCTCTATGCGGAGGCATGAAGCACAGGCGGGAAAAATAGATTGGAGATGATGAGCTCTTCAAAGTCATTTCTCGCTCTCTCATTCCGACGCATGCCCGCTCGTCCGCGGCTTTCCGCCGCCCCACTCCTTCGCCAAAATGCGGCGGATTTACTCGGCTGGAAGGATGCAAGTTTTATGACCTTATTGCTTTTTTACCATGGTAATAGTTTTGAATCAATTTATCAATCTGCAGGAACCATCAGGCATGTTGACCTCAAAGATCAAGTCCAGGTCATTCCATCAATTCACTGAGGAGCACCGAGATGGAACGTGTGAAAAAGGAGAGAAAAAAAACCTTCCCCTCCCACAAGCACAACGTCGTATAAAAGAAAGGTCCTCGAACCGTCTCAGACAACAAGCTATCGTGTCTGACCTCACAGGAAGAAATCCTTCTAATTGTGGCCTAATGGTCCGCATTGTGGAATGACACTGCAAAAGACTGTCGTGTAAATGAGCACGCGACTTTACAATCTCTCTTTGCGTTCGTTCTGGGCTCTGTTTGTCTTTGAATTATGAATGTAATCCTCGCTGTGTGCGTTTTCACAAAGCACTTGTTTTAAAAACATTTTCCAGTGTGTTTGGTCATTTTTTGAAACTCTGTTAGTCCTTCGAGATTTATCTCCGCATCTGAAAGTCTTTTAATTTGGTAATATTCCCTCGGTGTCCTTTGTTTGGCTTGAACAAATGCCAATTAATGTTCCATTTCCCAAGTCAAATGGGATCTGAGCTCCCTAATGCAACTAAATTGAATCATCTGAACTGTCTACTGTACACCAAGTAATGGTAATGCAATAATGTGATAATGACAAAATAGCTTTTAAGACCTGCCTTTTAAAATGAGCCGCATTTATCAGTAATTACAAAAGCGTGCATTAGTAAAGCGCTGCTTTTTCAACTCGCATTTCAAGCATATAATTTTACTCCCTCTCTCCTTATTTTAATGCACAGATAATTTCCTACAAATACTGTAAAAGCTAAAAGCTATAAGAGAGGATTATGTCACAGACAATGAAGTGATATTGTATTTGTTTTGCCGTTCGCACGGACACCATCATAACTTTCGTTCCTCCTATTTGTATAGCTCAACCACGTGAACAAATTGTCAGTCATGAGGATCTGCCCTTCACTGCCCTGGCTGGCCTTTTCTCCTACTCCACAATGGGGCAATAAGTCTCAGGGAGCCCCAGCAAATCAGATCCTAATGAGCCTCTTCAAGGCTGCTTGAATTTCTAATGAATAACTCTGTGCATAAAAATAAACATGTTGCTATTGATCATGCCATGAAGATTTAGGCTAATCTAATAACTGCGGTCAGCGTTTGGCTGAGGTCTGTGAGCGCTGTGTTTTATCCGTGGGGAACTGTTGTCTCTGCTGTTATTCCTGTACGGATCATCTGACCAGATCAAAACCAAGATTTGATATTCAAAACCCCTCTCTACATGAAACGGCCTCAGTGGAATATTTATTTGCCGTCACTATGTTCCATTAAGCAGTGCTGGGAAAAGCAGGATCCACTGAAAGAGGCTGGAGAAAGAGTGTGTGTGTGTACGTACATATTTTTGTATTGTACCACGCTGGAGTATCTGTGTTTTTTCAGCGAGGGAAAATAAATGATAAGTCTTTTAAGTTAAACAAATACCTTGTTTGGGGGACGGACCAGATGGAATGCAAGAGAAATGTAAGACTCTCTGTCATAAGCTCGGTGAGATTCCGACGGCGCTTTCCCAACAGAAATATACATTACCGCGTTTGCTTTGGCTAAGATTCAGGAAAAGATGTAAAGTAAAATAAAGCAAATTGTTATGCAGTAGGTGTGCGGCACTAGAAGAATTTTTGTGTGCCATTTTTTTTTCTTGTCATGTATTCACAATTCAAGGATAAAATAGTGGCACATGATAATTTTAATAATAATAATGGTAAATAACTAGAGAATCATACAGTACTAGAAATGACGAATAGGGAAACACTTTACAATGAAGCTGCATACGTTAACATTAGTTAACGTGATGGTTATTAATCATGACTTTACCAGCATGCAATAACCTGAACTAAGATTTATTTTTAAATATACTTACGCAATTTTTACATGTTACCATTGGTTAATGCACAAACAAAACATGCATCAGTAAGCAATATTGAAATGATTAATAGATTAGCATTAACAAAAAAAATACATGAATACATAACTAAATAAAAATGACAGCATTAACTTCTGTTAATAAATAGAACTACTGTAAACTGTTACAAATACACAAATATACAAGAATGCATGTATATCATGTCAGGTTCTTATATGCATGTAAACAAACAAATGCATAAATAAGCATGTTAAACAAAAATAAAATATTTTTTTTGTTTTGAGGAAAAACAATTGATGCTTTATCCTCTGCTTTGGCCTAACGCACTGAAATCAGTAATACAGTAATAACGTAATAGTTTCGTTAATGAATGACTGTTCTGTGATCATGGGCAGGTTCTGTGATTGATTATTGGCTGACAGTGTCCTGTAGTTTTTAACTGATCTCTGGTCAGCAGCACCGTCTCGTCCCTGTGGTGCAGGATGACGGTGGGTCTTTAGGGCCTGTTGTAATGAATATTTAAAATCTATCTGACAAGCCGCAGTGTGAAGGGCACTCAGTGGAAAACACTTCAGAACCACTCACAGAACCATTTCATACTGCCGACTGTTTATCTGCTCCTTGTGACAATATTTGCGATATTTTCAGGCTAGACAACTACCAGAAACAATCAACAACGTATATTAAGACGAATCTGGTACGTCGAGTAAAAAAAACAACGTTCAATCAGCAATAAATTTCGAGACGGGAATCTCCAGGATCTGGGATCACACTGTCTATGTTTACTGTAAGGCATTTGAAATTCCATAGGTGGGAAATCAATCTCTGTGTGATGGCCGTGCCCTGGCGCTCTTTTAAAGCACAGAGAGTTTGTGTGCTCTGATAGAGGGGTCACTAATGGCTGTTTTATTCAGCAGAGAGAAGCTCTGGAGCCAGAGACCTCTCCATGCCCTGACCTACAACATTTCCAGAAAGAGGTTCAGTGTCTGACCACTATTATTAGACTAATACTGCTATCTCATTCCCCTTAGAGGTCAGCCTTCAAACTGAGCATTAAGCAAATACCTAATGGAATTTAGAGGTATAATAATACGGGATACGGTGAGACAATTCTATTAACAAGATATAAATCATGTTGAGTGTGAGGTAAGTGTTTTTTAATTGATTGATGGAAAAGACGATCCATTGGTTTTCTGAAGACTAACAGCCATTTACTGTTTCTTCCGCGGTAAAAGAGGCAAAAAGGGAAAGATAAGGAAATTACTCAGTGCAAGGGGATAAATTATTCAGAGAAGATAATCATTTTGTGCTGACATTACTATAATGTGAAGAAGCATTTAATCGCTCCGTGTGTGGTACGGAGAAGTTTGAGTGAAGGTTCGAGTGAAAATTAAAACGGCAGCCTCACAGGTAGAGATACAGTCTACCGTTACAGTTACTTGCGCGAGGAACGTGTGATAGCGTTTTGAGCCATTATGAATTGTAGTATGTTTTCGGGTACATCAGTAGTTTACGATGAGCGCTGAAATATAATAAAACACAAAACAGGAAGCACCTCGCAAAAAAAGCTACAGAAAAAACACCCTCAAAAGAACATTTCTCTGCTGATCCAGAAATCAATTGCAATGTCAATTGCATGTTTGCAAATCCTTTTTGATAAAGCAAAACACTTTTAGAAAACATTTAAGTACATACTAAAAAAACACGCCCTACATTTACCATAAAGAAAAATTAATACATGCTGTTAAAATTAATATTCATTATTAGTTCATGATACCTAATATCACTATCTAATATTAACATAAAGCACCTTATTTTGAAGTGTTACCAAAACAGTTCTCCAGACTATATTGCTTTCAAAATATTAGTGCATGCAGTCTGAACTTCAAGAGATCCTCTAACAGGCAAACAGTTCACTCTTGGCTGTTGTAGTGACACCACCCATGAGAAGGTCAACCAACCAAAACATCATCACACAAACTGAAGTTAGAGGAACAAAGTCACTCTATGTCAGAACAAACATCCAGTTATCTGTTTTGAAAAATGGCCAACAAATTCTTCCCAATATTAACTGTAGTGAGAAGAGATTTCTTTTGTCCTAGGTGTAAACATACTGTATCTACTAAATCAACAGATGTCTACATCTGCCCTTAGCATCCTCTGATCTCACACACACACACACACACATACACACATGCATACAGAAATCTGCAATGTATACACACATTGATCTCCGCATAGATCCACTGTGTCAGGATGATGTACATTATTTACAAGTGGCTGTTCTCCCTCTCTGCTATTTTTCACCTCCCCTCTCTTCACAGGGCAAATTAAAGGAGGAATGAAAAAAGGAGCCCTCCGATAACTATCTAGCATGACGAATTATGAGTGTTACAAAATAAAATGACAAACGGGCCTGTTAGACTGGAAGTTAACAAGGCACTGATCAGCCCAAACCACTGTTATCTTCTCTTCATGTTTATTGCAGTGAGGGTTCTTATTGCCCCTGCCGTGACATTGATTGACAGCTTCTATTAAGCGTCCGTTCCCCGAGCAGCTGCCAGGAGCAGATACATTAAATAAAACAGTTATTGCTTTTCATTGGCTGTCCCATAAAATATTGCCGCTAAATAGCTCCTGCCATCAGATGCAGTTTTGCTACAGGGTTTTAATTTGAGAGACTGCTTATAACGCCGGCGCAATTGACACCAGCCTTTGTTTCCTGGCTGTAATGATTGTGTACATATCGTTGAATTGATGGTCTGTCGC
>JAZGTJ010003935.1:0-32911 GCA_036877575.1 Botia almorhae
AAAAAAAAAATATTTTAGTAACATTAGTAGATTGTTCATAAATGTTATATATCCTATACCAAAAACATTATTCTTTAGAAGTTAAATATTTTCAAAAATGTTACAGAATTAAATGAAGAAATATTAGAATAATGTTTTTATAACATTAATACAATGTCTAAAAACCAGACATTGAGAACGTTTCTAGAACTTTCAAATTACACTTTTAATATTTTATTATATATTGGAAATGGAACGGAAAATTAAGGAAACCTAAAATCTAAAATTGTTAGCTGGGCTGGCAGCCCTGTTTTTAATCTTTTCTGAGAACCTTGGCAGGCGTTGATTGCTTGACGCTGATGCCCCAAATGTAGCACAATAAACTAGCTACAGTTGTGCACCGCATGCCTGCAATGAGATTCATAGAGACTGGATTAAAAACCTGTGGTTTGGTCCTTTAACATGAATTGAATAATTTTATTAACCAATATTATTTGTATTGTAATATGTAAAGTGACTAGCCTAACTTAAATAACTTAACACAACTGTATGCATACTTGTATGTATATGCATATGTATATGCATACTTGTATGTATATGCGTATGTATATGCGTATGTATATGCGTATGTATATGCATATGTATATGCATACTTGTATGTATATGCGTATGTATATGCGTATGTATATGCGTATGTATATGCATACTTGTATGTATATGCATACTTGTATGTATATGCATACTTGTATGTATATGCGTATGTATATGCATACTTGTATGTATATGCGTATGTATATGCATACTTGTATGTATATGCGTATGTATATGCATACTTGTATGTATATGCGTATGTATATGCATACTTGTATGTATATGCCTATGTATATGCATACTTGTATGTATATGCCTATGTATATGCATACTTGTATGTATATGCCTATGTATATGCATACTTGTATGTATATGCATACTTGTATGTATATGCATATGTATATGCATATGTATATGCATACTTGTATGTATATGCATATGTATATGCATACTTGTATGTATATGCATATGTATATAAATGTGTGTGTGTGGGGGGGTGTTTGTGTGTGTTTTGCAGGTGTAATCTGGCTCCAGTGGAGGAGTATGCGGCAGATGTGGGCCTGCGCACCAGTCTGGTGACTATGAATCCTTCCGTGGTGCAGCGTGCCTTCCAGGATCTGAACAGCGAGGAGTGGGTGCAGCGCTTTGTCCGCAGGCTGCAGAGCCTCAGTGGAAGTGTGCTGTGGATCCCTGCCTTCATGGCCAAAGGAGGAGAGGAGAGAGTGGAGTGGGCCATCCGCCTCATTCTACTGCATACAGTAAACGTCCGCACTGCCTTTCCCTCCCTGCGCCTGCTGCATGCAGTCCGAGGGTATGTGTCCATGCATTTAACATCATTCAGCTCTGTAGTCACTGAAGCAGTTGTATCAAGCCTCTAGCTATTTATAGTTCAGCCATCGATACGATTCGCACCCTTCAGCAGGACCACTGCGCAGCAAGGGGTCGTTCCTGTAAATTGATCGAGCTTCACTCTAAGTGCACGCCGACATCTATATATCTGTAGGTCTTTGTGAATTTGCTCAATAAATCCCGGCTCTTCTGGGCTCAATTGTGGTCGTCCCGCTGTGTGGTTCCTGTTAAATAACATAACCTTTGTCTTTTTCATTTACCTCTGCATATTTCAAGAGGGCTATTCAGCCCTCCCTCAGAGCAGAGCGCCTGAAACTCTTTATCCTTACAATATACCTGGCAGGTGGTTTTTTCTTAGATCTGTGTAATGTGGGTGGCCAGTGCTGGATTAAAGGTCAGCAGGAGCAGGAGACAGACGTCCACCCTATGGTCTATGGAGAGCAATGCAACATTACAATATATGGTAGCTATTTAGATGATAAAAAAATGTGGGTTCTATGACAACAGTGTATTTTTTCAAAGTGTGTTAAAGAAATAGTTCAAAAATGAAAATTGCATACTGAACCGAACCTCATGTTCCTAACCCACTGTTTATTCTTCAGAATGCAATGACTTCCTAAATCAGCTTGACAGCTTTATATGATGCATATGATGTTGAGTAAATAACGTAATTTCCATTTATGAGTGTTATTTTAAATATATTTTTTTAAATATACTTTGTTATATTTTTATAACTGTTGTTTTAAATGTACCTCATTTTTAAAGCTAAAATATGGACTGGTGTCAAACCCTGTAAATAGAGTCTGTACTGAGAAGTCTTACTAAAGCACTCTAGTACCACAGTGTACAACAGGAGTGAATAAAAGGTCCAAATGTAGTTTTTAGATTTGTTATCCGAAACCCATGTTATTTGAAGCTCTTCCTCTCCAGCCCCCCTTTTTGGTCTGAATGACACCTCACGTATACACAGAGCCCCCTATTGTGAAGGTTATTCAGGGGTGAGTGGATTGCTTAGACAGGAGAGGGTTCAGTGCATCTTAATGGACATTGTTCAATTGTCTGAGCTACTCTTTTGAAATGTGGAAGAGCTGATGCAGCCATCAGGTGTGTATGTGGGCGAGTTTTGCACAAGCATATTTTAAAAGGGGATTTAGCCTAATTTCAGCAGCTGAAGTTCCTTTTCTAGTAGCATTAGCTCTTGATGCACACATAGGATTTTTATAATTCCCTGCTGTGACTCTGGATTTCTACTCTTCTAAAACCTCATGTCTATTAATGATAAAGAAAGCTTGTTTAAAACAAACAGTTTTTCTGTATCAGTTTTTCTGGTCACAGCTTTGATTTTCCACTTTCTGTTGTCTGGTTAGATGTTAGAAAGCAAATAATGGATCTGCAAAAAGGAAAACAACATGGATCATATTAATGTTAATATTATACAAGTATAGAAATTTATAAATATATCAGTATATAACCCTGACTAAAGCAGTGTTTCTCAAACTTTTCTGAACCAAGAACCCCAACTGTTCGAGAACCACCAATCAGAGCGGTTAATGTTACCGTAGAAACAGAAATCACACCAGCAACCGCCCTCCTAAAGCATCATAAATGATGTCATGAAATCGTTCTCTCCAGACTCCCCAAACAATGTTTATGTATATTTTTTTACATTGTGCAATAAACTTCTAATATATTTTTATACTCAAAGTTACATTACCATCACCATTGGGGTTCTGAAGAGTCCATTTTGTGAAACACTGCACTAGAGTTTGAATTAATAAATAAAGATAACTGTACAATAAGGCTTCTCGGGTTTGTAATCAATGTCTTTCTGCAGGTACTGGCTAACCAATCATGTCCAGATCAAGAGGCCAACCACCGGACTCCTAATGTATACCATGGCAACACGTTTTTGTGATGAGATCCATCTGTATGGCTTCTGGCCTTTTGCTAATGATGCTGACGGCAAACCAGTGAAGTATCACTATTACGACATGCTAACTTACCGGTACACATCTAGTGCCAGTCCCCACACAATGCCTCTAGAATTTAGGACTTTAAGTGCTCTTCACAGACAGGGGGCGCTGCGACTGCACACCGGACCATGTAAACCTCCGACGTGAGCTTTGTTTTTACAGCCATAGATGGTGCCCTTTTGATGTGAGCATTAGTTATGATTAAATGATTGTGTCATACACTGGAGGAAGCAGAGAACCTGTGAATCTTCTAATAAGAGACACACAAGGAGACAAAATGATTGTGAAACATGCTGTGAACAAAATAAATTCATTACCTGAATATTTCAGGTAAATCTCTGGATTATGACGACCAAATGTGAGAATGCAATATATGGGCAGAAAGGGGAATACAATTTTTTTATTTTTGGAATTGTTTAGTCTTAGAATAGTGAGACATTTTCGTCCCAGAGGAAAGCTATTTTCTAAGTTTTCTCTGCCCTTCTCTTTCAAAGCCTATAACAATTTTTTACATCAAACTTTTTACAATTTTTCATAGTGATTCACTGGATGACTGTATTGTTTTTCCTTTGATGTGTTTTTTTTTTGGTGTGCGTCATCAATTTGGCCACAAGATGGAAGCATATCTAAGATAAAATGGTAGGTCTCTCTTCAGTTTTAGAAAATAGCCCTGTAGCTTCTTGGGACAGCTTGTGTTTCTGTTGCCTTTACAGTCTATGTGTCTGTTAAGCCCATAGACATTATGACCGAATGTCAATTTTTGCACCATTTTACTTATTTTACCTGTAATTACTTATGTGGTTTAGCATTAACATCTCAAGCATTAGCATTAAGGGATTTTACAACTACGTTTCAATGTTATATACATTCTTTATGAATATTTTGACAATAATGTAGTGCCTCAAGAAAAAAGTTAGGCTGCATCAATACTAAAATGACACTTGATAAAGTTGCCTTAGAAGGAGATGTAGTGAGTAGTGTTAAGTAGTGACAATTAGCAGCTGTAAAATGTACTTTTTTACACATAACATGTGTCTCATTTACTGAAGCTCTGAAATGTGCAGTAATGCTTGTTACAAGTGGGGCAACCCTTGGAAAGCTCTCTGAGGGATTTGGTGTTTGCATAGCAGGGCAGCTATCACAGTTAATGGAACCGCAGACTGAATGCTAACTTGGGAGATAATGTAGCCAAATCCAGTACACACCCAGCTGTTCACACACTGGTGTGTATCCAAGGATGGTCAAATATGAACTGTGTCTAGGGACATTTACTATGTAAACTTTGCGAGTTGTTTAAGCCGCAAAGTATGTTTTTGGATTACAGAAAGTATTTGGGGGTGGGGTGGGTTCTTTTGTAAGTGATGTGTATTACATGTTTAAGTGAATGTATTTGTGATAAGTTGTAAGTAAAGAACATACCGCTATAGTCAGCCTCCCAGTGTGTTTAAAAACATTTATGCCACAAGTTGCAAAAATAGCTGTGCTACAAAATGTATTGCGTTTACTTTGAGGTCTGAAGGTCCTGAGAGTTTTTTCTTAGAAGTTGGCATCTTAGCATGTTTTTCTCTGGAGGAAGAAAAAAGCCATTTAGTTCTTCAAAATTAGTTGAAGTATTTAAACAGTTTTTTTCTGCATGCATCAGCCTGGGTGAGGATCCACTCGTGCGCTTTGAACCGTGTGACCCTGTCAGGAAGAAATGAAGCCTCTTGCGCTACATGTTGCTCTTATTTTGTCTCCAGTTAAGTTAAAAATAGATAATTGTCTCAAAACAGACGTCAGCAGGGCCAACGGCATAATGAATGCATTTATCTGTAAAAGCTCCCCTGTGTTTTGAAAAAAAAAAAAGAAACGGTCTGTAACCAATATTACTAAACCTAATTACGGTGCAACTGACTTTGGGTCAGTTCTTAAAACATTCAGAAACAGCCCATGTTTTCTGCCTTGAAGACACATTAACGAGGATCAGTGCTTCTTTTTAAGGAAAAGTGGAAATCCTTTTGTTTGTTTTTTTAATGAATGACCTGTGCGTATGAAGGTTAATTACCTGACACCCAAAATACAGTACTGTGCAAAAGTCACCACCAGCTTTGTTGTTTTAGCAAAGTTTTAACGACCATCCATATTTGTTTACTCTCCTATTTAAGATGATAAAACACAGATAAAATACAGGTAACGTGTTACACAAATTAAAATGAACACAATTTTTAGAACAGAATGGCTTCTTCAGAAAAGGGCGGTATTTAGTGTGTCCTCCCCTGGTAATAAGCACATCTTAAACTCTTTGGAGAGACTGTTCTGAAGTCATTAGATCAGAATTAGAAATTAGGGTTCAGAGAGTCAGGTTCCTGCTATTGATTAAGCATAATACTTGCCAATTTAGTCTAAAGAAGCTTTTAAATTCAAGTAGTATTCCAATAAAGAGACTGGAATAATTATGGTCATTGTAATATTACTTTAACACTATTGCTGAAATCTAATGGTGGCCAGAGACTCTTGCACAGTACTGAAGCTCAGATGTTGTGCATTTCTGTGGACTTCTAAACTTTGAAATCCTTGATGTTCAGTCCCTGAGGTCTTGTGCATATTTTAGGTAGGACACTAGATCTATTATTTACAAACCCTTACAGGAGAACACAACTTTAACACAGGACGCTGCGATATGACTCCATCACGGGGAAAGCAAACTAATATCTGTAAGTCACATGACAGTGTTTTAACAAATATTTCTGAGAATGGTGGCGTATTGTCAGGCAACTGTCTGGAAATGAGGTAGGTGTAAAGGGCTTGTGGGTAACCAGCAAGTTAGGAGCAGCTCAACCCATAGCATGATTTCAGCTTTATAAGTTTGTTTCTTCAGGAAACACTATGTAAAGTTTTTTTTAACAGAAAAATGTGTCCAGAAGCTCTTTGAAGTTGGACAAAAAGGAATTTACAACATTCTATGTGGTACTTTACAAGTTAGTTTTCATTTATAAGGGCAAACAGCCACATAGAATAGAAAGTTAATTTAACACAACTTCCACATAAACCTTCAAATTAACTTGAAATATGTTTGTGTGGAACAAAATGTGTTTGCCTCCTGTAAGCAATGACGTGACATTGTGAGCATGTACAAAAAGTCAAAGAAAAGGCCAGTAATAAAATTCAGGTCTAATTAACTGGGTATTGTAATAGCCTAATATGTGATCCAATTATCAGCCAAATAATATGATGCTGAATTATAATACAAAATAATGAATACAGTTTCAGGTCATAAACCTGGCAATAACCGGCAGGAAGTAATGGGTGAGAGAAACTGGATGTTGAGCAAATGGGGAAACTAAGGCTAATTGCTTAAGAGCCATTGGGGGTTACTGATTAACAGATGTGTGCCAGCTAGATATATCAGCTTACATTTAAGGTCAAACCAGTTTCTACGCAACACTGTTTGACAGTCTAATCTTAAAGTCCCAATCAAAATAATCTTGCCACATTTTTTAATTAAGATATGTATTTAATGCATTTGTTAATGTATTAATTATTGTTAATTACGAACCACAAAAATTAAGATTAGTAAACAAACGTTTGCGAATAGTTTAGACATAGAAACAGTTATATTTAAAACTAAATGTTGGAAAAAAATAAAATATACTTGTCCAGTGTTCAGACTAGTAAACATGTCAGACACAACTAGAACATTTTAACAATGTATTTTAAAATGTTCTATTATTACAAAGGTAAAACAAATAAACTATATTTGGAGCCTAAGACAAGCACAGAAATAACACTTCTTCTTAAGAGTGCAATTTTGCAGTCAATTCAACCATCTTAAGCATTTAATACCTGTTCTTGGTCAAAGCTCATACCCAATACTTTACTTTGCTTTAGATCAGTGTAAATTAAACTGCATCATTTATTATCTGTATAAAATATATTTATCAACAGAACCATGTACAGCTAAGAAAGAAAAGTGGGAGACAAAATTCATTTCTTTATCCATCACTTATTTGACTTCGGCTCAAACAAGAACAATTATGCTTAAAACATTCTTATTGTTATTAGACATCTAGTAACATTTTTATTAAATGCCTGACATCATCCCTTAAAATGTCATTTAGGAGCTTATTGATACAAAGACAATAGGGTTGTAGAAATGTGTATAATACCATATATAAATACACCAGGGTAGCTTTAATATATTTCAAAGCTACTGTTTTAAGCATGATACTGCTCTAAATCTGGTGCGTCCAGGGCATCTCATTTCATTTAATATGACAAATGCGTAATGTATGTTTAAAACCTTTAAACCCTTTATACGGTTTTCCACTGTAAACTAGTTCATTTAAACATTTCCAACACATTAAAAAACCTCCAGTCTCAGAAAGCAGCAATACAGCAACAATATTCTCCCAACCTCATCCACTTCTCTCAAATGTACATTCAACCCTTATACAGTAAATACGCACAATTAGTGGTTAGTAGATACATAATATCGTCAAAATAGCGTTTTTGAAACGCATTACTCTCATTAAATCAAAATATGTTTTTTCTAAAAATAAACGATTTCAGAGGAATAATTTGCATATAATATATACAGATAATAGAATACACTATAAAACTTTCAGTATTAGAACAAACAATATCTGTTTAACTTCCTCAGTAACCATATTCATAAGACACACTATATATATATATATGTGTGTGTGTGTGTGTGTGTGTTTGTATTATCACTTTTCTTTTCAATTGAACTCAAGTTGATTTAAGTGTTTAAGCACAGCTAAATAATGGCACATGAAAATGAAATTCACCTTAAATTTGAGCTCCATGTTTTGTCCTCAAACATCCAGGTATTTAACAGTTCAGATGTTGAATCTGTTTTCTTATAATCTATAGCTGCGACGTGACATGAAAAAAGTGGTAAAAGGTTTAAGCTGCCCGAAACATTCAAGGGGAATAATGAACAAAGTGTAAAGTCACATTTCATGTTGGAAGGTAGTTTTAAAATCTCGGGAGAGATTAACATGCTAAGTAATATTTGATATAATTTGACAGCTGGTTCCATTGAAGATTCTAGGCTCTGGAGAAAGGATCAAATCAAAGATGCAGGGAAAACATTCCCTCTATAGATGTGCTCATCCAGGGGTATCCAGTAGGTGTTAAAAGGGACGTTTAACAATGTAATTGGAGTTCACAATGCAATTCACCTATAAGAAAGCAAAAACATTCATGAAGGGGAAAAGATTATATACGTTATCAAGTTGCAGGTATGCAAAAAAGCTATAAAACTGGTTTGCCTATATCAAATTCTCTTTGCCAATTGTCTCATTGCCAATTAAAAGCTGAGAAACACAGAGAGCCAAAAGGAAACAGGTTCTTAGTCAAAGAACCATTGAAAGGGCGGAAGGGAGAAGTCAGCTCTCCAGGCTCAGGAACCCCCCAAATAACACAACCATTTCCATTGTGACCTATGAGGTCACCCACCGAGCACATTTACAGTTGATAAACAACTGAAAACATAAAACATTAGTCTTTTCTTAGAAATGTAAAAATGTTACATTTATTGTTACATATTATTTTGTTCTCAGCAGAATTCAATAACAGTCTACATTTTTAGTCTAACGAAATCGAGTAAACTGAACCGTGTAATATTTACTTTGTACATTTGTTACTATTTGTATACAATAAAAAGGAGAATAAAGTAAAAACTGGCATCACCATACAAACGACTTAGAAACTTCACGTTGTGACCTAGTGCGTTTTGCTGTACAATTTCTCGGACCAAAAAGTACCTCAATATATTGTTCCATTTCTGCCTTAAATAATGAAAAATAGGTTTTTGTAGCACCTGTATTTGACGTCGAACAGGGTCGATTCATCGTCGTCATTTTCTTCATTTAAAAGTGCCATTTCCACGCGCTCCGCAGGTGTTGTGATGATGTCATACTTGCGAGTTTTTCTGATCTTCTTTGCAGATCTTTATTACATCAGAGTTAAAAAAGAAGACAACAACTTACGGGTCATGAGGTGTGTTAAACAGAGATAGGAGCACTACAATAAAACGAGAAGTCTGCTACCTTAACCATGAGGATTAAGTCGGGGGATAACGAGGTAAAGTTAACCTCTATTTATACAGAGAATACAGAACAGCCTCAAAAATTGTAAGAACACTGTCAGTAGACTACAAATACACAATTGCCACAGGTATTCATCAAAGAATTATGCGTATTTTGGAAACAAACGAAATATAAGACTATTAAGTATTTAACAACATAAATACAGGTCAAATTATAGGTTACCTGCATATACTTATGACGAGGCACGTGATAAGCAGCACTGTTAATACACAGATGAAAATCGAAATTGCTTTGATTGTAGGAAGGTCCCTTAAAATAGTAGAAATGCGAGATCCAATAGATGCGTCTGTATCATTATGTAATGAATTTTCCTCTGGAGTCGATAATGTCGAATTCAGCGGCGTCGCTGAGGATGGACGCGTATGTGGTTCTCCGCTGACCTTCTGCGTAATACAAATAAGAGCCACCGCAATACAGTACTGCCACATATTGTTTTGGATTCAACACTTTCTTAGTATCTTGTAAAATCAAGAGTCAGTATAGTGAATGTCTGTGCTCTATAACCCGAAATGTGAGTAAAAACTGACCGACGAATAATGTTGAAAAATCACAGACACACGCATTTTTTTTCTGACATCTCAAGTAATTCCCACAACTGATCATCAGATATCTCCAGTATCTTGCCAGTATATGGTCATACTCAGTGCTCCGCCTCGGGTCTTGTGT
This sequence comes from Botia almorhae, assembly GCA_036877575.1. Lineage (NCBI taxonomy): Eukaryota > Metazoa > Chordata > Actinopteri > Cypriniformes > Botiidae > Botia > Botia almorhae. Next base: position 10,172 of record JAZGTJ010003935.1, read on the forward strand.
GTTCTGTCTCATTCGCTGTTCTCCACTAATAAGCAGCTCTGCGCGTTATCCAGGATGTGTTCTTGGGAATGCTTGTCGGCAGGAGGAAATGGGTTATCCACATCCGGAAGAGCTCCAAAGAGTCTTTCAATGTAAGTTAATAAGAAAATCTGTATGTTTGTATTGAATATTGAGAGAAGTAGGAGTTGCAATGTTCCACGTATTTTATGCCACAACCTGTGTGATAAATGTACTGCACATATTGCACACAATCTGGCATAACATTCGTTATTGTGTAGTACACGTATGTGTATGTATTGTGCATTACATTCGAGTGTGTTAAATTCGTCTGTCCGTATGTCTGTCTTTTCGTCACAGTGTACACCAGTCATGAACCCAAGGAAAAGAAAATGGGTTATTGTTGGATTAGTCTATGTACTAGGCGTACATGCTGTTATTTAATATTATTTAACAGAGGGGTCAGGATGAGTATGTGGTTGTCAGGGCAGTGTGGTTTTATATAGCTACGCCACACGAGGGCGCCCTCTACACATACAGTTAGTGAGCCATACTATTAGAACATAAATTGCAAATTACATCTAAATATTAGTAGAAAACGGAATAAACAGAACATACATAAACACAGGTCTTGTGTGAGTTAGTGACAGATTTTGCTCTTTTCAAGTAACCATTCAGCTGTACATAAATATGACTGTTTGTCCCCTAATACTTAAAAATATACATAAAAAACAAGAATTATAATGCCTGTTATAAGTACCACAAGTCTATGACAAGTCAACATGCTTAAATTGTGGTGGACCAAAACTGCTGCTTCACGTCCACAATAAAAAATAACATCAGTGGCTTTATCGAGAGGGCCACAAGAGGGCTCCTCAATATATGGTTTTCTGTTTTTTTACTACAACCAAAATCTCCCAATAGTGTTGTTGTATATGGCCATGCTACCACACTGTTTCATTTAATATATACAGAAAACAATACAAACACATTGGGATCTGAACTTGGACACCATGTTTCTATAAATATTATGTAGTTCTTCAAAAAACCAACTCTTCTCAAATGGTTGACGGTGAGGGCCATACCTTCCATGAGAAAAAACAGACTCCTACGTGGCAGGACTGTCGAGAAGAAGTGTGAGAGAGCCAATGACCTGATCCTGTTACAGTTGCTAAGCAACCAACTGTGGAATGTAGACTAGCTTTTTAAGTAGATAAAAATGTGCCATAGGAGAGCCCTTGTGCCCATATAATAAAAAGCTGGTGGTTATTGACTACCTGGTGAATTATAGTGTTATGTTGTTCATATTGCAATGGCATTAATTCAGTGATCTGCATTTTATTGTTGGACTGAAACATACCTTCTATTGCTATTCTATTTCTATTAACTGGTAAGAAGGGGGTATGGTGTTTGTCAGGAGCGTGACTATATGCAACACCAGAGGCTGAGCCCATGGTCCACTTTAAACATATAGTGTGTCCCACCGTGTTATCCCACTTGACAGAGTTTGATTTTCCCTGTTTAATGTGCAATATGAAGTGTTTAAAGCTGATAAACTCCTAAATCAAATGCATGCTGCTTTAATAACTGATAGTGTAGTAGTCAATGTAATTTAATCATTTTATTTACCGAAGATGTTCCGATTCCATATACATATGATTTTGGTAAACAGGGAAAACTAACAATATTTACCTGAGTAAACAAAAACCAGCACTACATTTGGCTGTATCTTTAGTAAGCCATCTAAAACCAAACATTAACAAAACTTCTACAGCTTACTTTAATGGCTTATCAGTCACTCATGAAATTACCATACCATGTTATTATGCATCCTAATAGTCAATCAATGGACTCTTGAAAACAAATGTTAGATTCACTTTTAGTCACTAATTTCTTTGTATATGCGTGTACACGTTGTCATTTTTATGCCAGAAAAGGTTGTATAGCCTGGGCCTAGTGATGCCCATCCATAAACTCCACAGCATAGCACCTATAACCAAAACATTAATATTAAAAAAACTTACAAACTTAGTATTGTTAATAAAATGTTTACATGGTTTGCATATACGTTGTTTTTTCTTTATTATGGCAATGGCAATATGGTTCAATATACACTATATAAGTTAAGTATCGATTATGTAAGTTTTACTGCAAGGAAAGCGGTTACCTCAGTGTCCGTGCGTGTTTTAATCGTTAAAAATATTGTATAGAAATATGGATGCTTCTTGTGATATCATTATTTTTTGCAGTTACAGTGTCAACACTACGGGGTAAAAAATCGCATCGTTTACGGTCAGTTCAATACAACCTTCGATAAACGACAGAGTAATGGATGCTGTTTCTTCTACCCAGAATGCTGCAGTGAGAGGAAGTTGTATGCGCTGACGCTGAAGCTCAGGGCTGTCCGCTCGATCAGTATAACAGCACAGGCAGAGAGAACGACCAGCGCAGACTGAGAGAAGAGAGCAGCGACGACTGGAGCGGGGTGATGTGGCGCCATTTGAACGACAACATCCCACTAAAACTACGAATATTATCGATGAGAATGGCGTCGATGTGTTCAGATGAAAGAGCAGATCTTCACTGTTGCAACAGGGTAAGATTTTGTTGCAGATTGTAACTCATAAACGTGTTCGGATTAGTGATGTAGACGCACCAATATGGTGGAAAAGGAGAGGACTAGACGAGGTGTTGTAAAATGGCCATGATGGGGCCATTGCCAAGTACTGGAAAAAAAAATTTCGTCGATTAAATCGACGGTTTACAGACCAAAACATTGTGAATTTTTTAGGAAAACAATGCAAGGTTGTGTTACAGGAAAACCGCGAAGATTTCGGCTGACAACAACGAAGAGAAAGAAGGATTTAAGTGTCTACGCATTTAAAATTCCCTTTGTCCTTGAGAGGGCAAATGTCCTTGTAACATAAAAAATGTATTCAATAGAAATGTTGTTGTAAAAACACGATTGTGGAAGTACCATTTCTAGTCCCAACATTTGGTGTCTCTTAATATTGCTGTTCAAATGCTGTTTTTGAATAAACAATTTTATTTAATATTTTAATGCATTTGTGTGTTACTGTAAAATAATTGTCTTTCTTCGAATGTGCATGTGTTTTGTACGTTTATATTAAGGACCTTGTAAAGCAGTCAACTTTTCATAGGATTTTTTACATAATTTTGATGTTTTACTGCATTTTAAGATTCTACTGTTATTTGTGTAAAATGTGATATTGAAATCTTTATTAATATATTGTATTTGTTATACCAGAGAATGAACTTGGATGAATGTATCCACTTGTATTTATTGTTTTGGAAAACGTTTATGCTCTATATTTCGACGTTAAATAATAGGGTGTTGGCTTTTAACCCTTTGTGATCCACAAGAAGGCTTTATTCTTCACAAAAATTCAGAAACCTGTCTTTTTTTTAATCGTTTTTACATTTTGGTCACAGATTTATGTGCAATAAATTTTTACCTGATTAGTATTGTTTTAAGTATGAAATGAAAAAAAAATACAAAAATATCGCTAAATATTACAAACAGATCTAATTTGATGTGGATCCCCCCCCAAAGGTTGTTATCAGAATGTAGAAAAGCATATAATATAAACTAACAAGTAGTACAGTTTTAATGTCTTAAAGATTTAAAATCTTAACCTTAAAATTTGATGGGGTCCTAGTAATATTTTTGTACAGAATAAAAAACAACAACCTATGTCTAGAAAACATTTAACAAGATTTTGTTGATGTTGCGTGTAAGGATAGGTAAAAAAAACATGAACCTTTAGTGAAGGATTCTATATCTTTACAATTTCTGACTTGTGTACATTTGTCAATGTATATGTAGCACAAAGTATAACTTACTCTGGATTTACATTGATGGTAGCATAAGTATTCATATTTCGTGTGTAAAACTGCATGACTGAATAAAATGTTTCTTTAAAATATTACGATACCAAAGTGAGTGTAAATGTTTAAATACTCAAAACAAAACTAATACTTGAATGTTTTTTGTACCCAGGCATCAGAGCTGGACAATGGATGATGGCGTTTTGTTCAGTGCCGTGCCTTGCAAATGTAAGTGTCATTAATGTACATTATCACATTTGTGTAGTGTGCGCAATTGATTTTAGCACAATCCTGTGCACTTTCATTACCGTGTTATCATTGGCCACCACTAGGTTGTGCTCTTAATGTAATGGAAGGATAAATGTTTGATCTAATGCAAAATTCTTTCGCCATTAAAGGTTGCTGATCTGAAGAAGATTCATGGAAAAGATTTCAAAGAATTTCTGATGTAAGTATTGCACTTAAAAGAAGCTTTTAATTTTATTATTACCTTTAGCTTCTTTATAGTTACGTGGTATATTAACCAAAATTTTGAAGCTATATATAGTTAAACATTGACGCTATAAAGCCTTACATTTATGTTAGCACTTTTAATAAGACAACAATATTCCATCAAAGAAAGTCTAGACCCTAAATTTTCTGTGATAATTGTGATAATTCTTAACACAACAACATTTAGCTTGTTGCTAGCTTTGAAACGTGAGACATGAGAAACGAGATCATATGTTAAACTTGATTCAATAAAATTATTCGTTACATTCGTTCAAAAACTTTTTTTGTGGTTTACCCTCTAGAACAATGGTTTTTAAGCACTTTAATAAGGCAGATTTGTAATTTGCTTTAGTAATTGCTAAAAGCCTGGGACACACCAAAGTAGACAGTCGGCCATCGAGCAATGTCGGGTAGTAATTGAGCACCAACTGGCTTTAGTTGTGTTGGTTAGCGTGTTCCACACGTTAGCTTCAGTTGGATGGCGCCATCTGTTTTTCAACATATTCTTCATGTCGAATCGCTGGCGGAGCTCGTCAGCCAACTCCAGTTTGTTTGTTCCATTGACGGAGCGGTTTCTCCATATCCGTTTCTATCTTTCTTTAACCGCAAGAAGACGACCAAGCTGCTAGCTATGTATATCCACAGTTCTAGCTTCCCTGTTTGACTGCTGAATGCAGACTACTGCCACCTGTTGGTATGGAAGCGTTATGTTCCCTTGCGCAAAGCGTACATACTAGTTGAGTATGTCCATGTGCAATGTTTTTGCCCTGACTGCTCTGCAGAAAAAGTCAGAAAATCACACATAATGTGATGCTTGTAGCTAGTCACGGGTGCTTTGACAGTTTTCAAACCTGAAAACAACCACTCGTCAGATGTGCGTGTTTTTCCGACAAGCAAAAGGGGAGCAATGAAGAACAGCCAATGAAATGGAGACAAGACATGAAGCGCAATGCCTTGAGAAATAGGAATTCAAAATTCCAAAACTTGTTTATATTTTGTAGCCATTTTCTTTATTATGTTTATCTCGTTTTGTGCAGAGCAGCAAAAAACAACTTTAAACCATTGTATCCGTTACTACGTTCACAAACTTGTGACAACGGGTTTTGGATTTGCAGCTAGTTTTTTGTGGGGCATGAGGGTTGGTGTACTGTGTTCACCAACATAATAGAAAAAAACTGATGCGACTCCAACTTACACATGGTGTTACGATGCATTTCAGATGATCATGAAGTGGACAATGCTAAACACAAACTGAGTCTAAAGTGTTTGTTATTAGATGTGAAACTCATCTGAAGTTCAATTTAATGCATGGACTTGACTAAAAACCATGAGATTTCTACTCAAAACCTTAAGTAAAACACAATGTTCTCACAATAAAATGTGGTGAAATAGTGTCATAAAATGTATTTTTTATGTTTATGCACCAAGCATTAATATACTGACGTAGTAAGTAATGTATAGTAATATATGTAATCGTGGAACGGAGACCAAAAGACTCTCATCGAAATCCACTAGAAAAGTTTAAAAATTTAACATTTTATTGTTAGGGTAAAACAATGTGTCTTACTTTACCCATCTTGTAATTGAAACACCGGAGTTATTCCCGAATACTAGGAGTACATGGGGTTTGTAAACCTATATTTGAGCAGGGTGACAGTCTTCAGTCTGTACACTCTCAAAAGTTTCTTCTCTATTACATAGTATATGTGCCAACATACCTCAAGCACAGTGAAGACCACGAAGTACCTTTCAGTTTAGCCTTGTTGAAGTCACTTAATTTGAATGCAGCATTAGTTCCACATTTTCTTTGGATAAGGTCAAACTAAGTGGAGTATTGTAAGGGTCAGTCCAATGCTTTATTGCTGTGTTTAATGCTTCATTCTGTATAAAGAAAGTGAAATTAAGACTGCACACTCACATAAACTTCATTAAAACCAACAGGTTTGATAACAGTGTGCAATCATACTTTTCCTTTTTATAAAGTTTCTTTCGTTGAATTGCACCTTGAAAGGTGTGCATTGCTTAGTTGGTTATTAATGCTTAATTCTGACCTTTAACAAATAGATTATATATGTTGTAATAGATTTAATGAGTTGTGTGATTCTAAATGCACCACCTTATACTGTTCTTAGAACCTCTAATCTAAGTGATTGTCTTTCTCCTTGCAGAAGTTAGCCTGAGGACACTTCAGCAAAAGTCCAAGGAAGAGAAGACTGCTCTCTGTAAGTCCTCCCAGTGGGATTTATATTATAAAGGTGCTGCCTCATATGTCTGTCAGTTTGAGCTTTATTTAAACCCAACGGCTCAAGTCAAGTCCCCAGGAAAAAGTTCATAATTTGACCCTGGGGTGGTTATAAGCATTGTACACGGCTGAAGTGGACATTTTGTGTGAAATAACTTTAGCATCACTGCAGTCCTCCGATTTTTGCAACAAAATGAAAAACTCTGTCTGAAATGAAATCCAAAGCTGAAAGGAATAGCACTGCTAATGTTCAATTGGAAATGGCTTCCTGTTACAGCTCAGAAAGGCAATATTTTTCACTTTGGATTGACCACACATTTTCTTTAGTACCTGAGCATGCTTGTGTGCTCTCATCAATGGATCTTGTATTCAGTTGAAATCTTGCTTGATCGGTGACGTCTTTTCCTGTGGAGCCTATTCTACTTCTGTGTAACTTGTTTTACACATCTTTCTTGATCGTGTGCCACATTTGGCCTCCTTTTGGTTTTCATTGGCTGATGCATACCTTATGCATTAAATGCTTTTTTTATCACTTGCACTTTTGCCGCATTTACATAAATACAAAAGTACTTTTTTTTTTACCTGTATCTTATGTACAGTGATGGCTCAACGTTTTGCCTTAGACTTTTGGATAGATTTTAGGACTCAAGAACTTTGTGCTTCAGGCTTAAGCATGCAGGAATGTACAACATAGTCTCTTACCATTGTACACTAAATAGTGTGCCCCCTTCAGTACATGAGCCCATGTTCCTTATATTAAGGGCTTTCTGAATTGAGCTGCCACCTAATTATTGTAATTGTATTTATTGATAAAAATGGATTCAAACCGGTCACAATTTAAAAAAAAATTGATTCCAGTTTATGATTTAACGCTTATTACATAATGGACAGGCCACTCATTTCCTGTGCAGTGAGCAATAGCTATGCATTAATTGAGAACAAAGTGTGACTTCAATAGGATTTTTTAATTCTTTTCATTACTTGTCTTGTTTTTGAGCATTTTTCTCTTTGTCTTGCAATTTGGTTTACATTATGGGACAAAGTCTTTGCAAATAGAACAGTCTCTTCTTGAAAGTCTTTTCTGCACATGAATTTCCAAACTTCTCCAGTGTCCTAATCATTTCAAGTTCATTTAGCAGAAAATGTTAGGACTTTTTGGAGGCATTGTAGCCTTAAAGGCGTACATGCTCTTGAATCACAACAGTGTAACACCGTTACCATTTTTGATCATTTCCTTTCTAATACATTTCATTGTTACACTTTTAAGTAACAGTAATGCAGTAATAGTGCTGTTACAACCTAGTAATGGCGGCCATTTTGGATAACTTTAGTTTAGTTGGTTTCCATCAATACATTCCAAGAACAACTGTTCTAGCTTTCAACTTTTTAGACCTGTCACTTGTTTTCAACTATGTTCTTGTATCATCTACAATAGGTACCATTTTTACACATCACATGAAGCCTGGGAGAAAACCACTTGAGAATCATTATAAAGATTTTTAATTAATGACAGACATATGATGTAGCACTCCAGTATTTAAAAATAATTGTTTACATTGTTCTTGTAATACATGTTGAGATCATCATAAATGTGGATTAGCAAGCAAATGTTTGAGTACCAATGTAATAAATATAATGAGAAGTGGGCCAAATCTAGGTACTACAGATGTTTCGGAGATTAATGGTTGTATTAAAATTTTAAAGGTTTATTTAGTGTTTCATATGATTATGCTTCAGAAATTGTGAAAAATTGTGCGTATTGCGTGTATAATTGTAGATGAATATACCAATTGTGTAAAAGCATCTGCGGCAATCAGTGGATGGCATGCTACTGCTAGCATTTTATTGACAAACATGAATGGATGGATAATTACGCATTTTGCTAGCATTATTTATTGTAATGCTGTTATATGGTGGAGTTTTGCATGTCAATCAGTGTTCACATTGCCAAACACATTTCAACATATGAAGCTACCTCGGAAGATTGGGTATCGTCATAAAAATTTCCCAAGCTTTTCATCACCAGAGAACTGTAGTTACATAGTTACTACATCTGTCTTGGATTGTTTGGTACCTAACTATACAATAGTTATGCGTTCGTTTTTATGAAAAGCTTTCATCGCATCTTTAATACATTTGGGGTTTACATGTTTTCCCTTTTCCTTTTTGATTTCATAAAGAAACAATTCTGGACAGTCAAGTGGAGACTACTGCTTTATGAGGAAGATGGCGGCTGAGATTTTTGGATTTTTTTGCTTTTGGATTTGGGAAGAAAAATTTTCATTTATTTGTGATTTGATGCGACACGAATTCGCTCATGTTCTCAACCTTTGTATTATTTCATTTTTATATACCGTATCATATTTTATTGCCTGGTTTTTGTTTTAATTTAATTATGCTTGTATTTCAGAGTTTAATTATGCCATTTTGCCTTAAGACAAAAATAAAATTTTCTTGATTGGAAATTTTCGACTTGCTTATTGGTTAAAGGAAAAAAACAAGATATCTACATCTAGTTTTTCAAGATACTTACATCTTACAGCTGTAAATATGCAAACTTAATACAATTTGAATCCAGGTTTAATTTGTTTTTGGCCATTTCAGTTTCTTAGCCAGATTATTTTGTTTATTGTACCCCAACACTAATTATAAAGGATACAAACGTTGGCAAATTATTTTCGCTTAATGGTTCGCCAACTATTCTAATTAAAGATGGAATCATGGATTTCCTAAATTAAAATAAGCGTTTCATGAGCAGAACACTTAATATTTGGTTCATGCAACAGCCTTTTTCAAATAAGTACAATTAAATACAAATTGCCATTCCATATACAAGGCAGGTGTAAAGGAGTTAAAACTAAATGGTCTAAAATGGTGTCCAGTGTAGTCCAACAGTGCAAAATGGCTCCTGTTGTCTCATTTCCTGTCTGTGCAGGAAGAGAAGGCTCACAGAAATAATTTTATCATAAAGAAAAAAGATAGACATCTTGATACAAACTAAAAACTGCAATGCTTAAACTTATGGTGCATTAATATCTCAGCCTTTAATGTAAATGTTAAACAACTAGTTTATATTTAAAAAATAAAAGGGGTGGGTCTTTGGTGCATCACCTGAGTCCTGAGTAAATAGAGAGAACGTCAATCAAAGGCTAAAGCTCTCAGAGCTGGGAAGGAGCTTTTAGATGGCGGATGAACCTTGGAAAGGGGAGATCGCTGAGCCACGCAGGGCTCTCAATAGCACTTGTATCTCAACTTTGGTGAACTTTGAGTCCCCCTCGGGACACCGTAATTGCGCGAATTCGTTCGTTCTTTTTCGTTTCGGAGTATAGAAGCGTTAATGCGTAGATTTAGTGACTTTGTTTCGTCGAAAACGTTGTGCTGTGTGCGCAGAGCGGCCAGTCGTTGTTTTCCCTGCCTTGTACTGGCAGCCATGGCGGTCCTCCATTTTTAGTGCGCTCTGCTGGGCTGTTCTCATACTCTCTCTCTCTTCAGATAGCCATCCTTGGATCACAGCTATTCTTTTTATTTTCGAATATTATTTCGATTATCATTTTGGTCTAAATCATGGATTATTTTTATTTTTGGCTGTAACGGACAAAGTAACAAATCGTATTTTTTGTGATGTGAATGTACTGCTTCAATCCCCCTCCTGTCAATGGAATAGGTATGTTTGCATTGTTTTATTTTTAATTCCGATTTGATTTTCTTTCATCGTGTTGTTTTAATCGCCCTTTGTCTGATGACGCAGTAGGAATTTATATATGTGGCTGTGTGAATCTGTTGCCTTGAAATGCTATCGACACATGGCTTATTTGACATCGAATAGAGCCGAGCAGGTGTCATTTCACTTCCAATGATTTAACTTTAGATATACTCGAAGCATTTCTATATTTTCATTTGTTCGAGTCCAAATAGTTTTTCATTATGTCGCAACGGCAACACTTTTTTGCCGTCCTTTAAAAGCGGACCGAGTCGCATGATGGTTCACCCCACTTTAAACTTTTGACAGTTTATACCTGGACAAAAGACCACCATTAAAAAAAGCTTAAGACAAAACCATGATGAAGAATAAGAATAAAAAGCAGGAAGACGAAGGCTCGACCCAAAGCAATGCTTCCAGGTACGATCTTCAGTATTTCTCATTTTAACATGTTGTGATTGTTTACCTTTTCAAGCATGGTTGATCACCTGTGCAGAAGTTCAAACCACAATGTGTGTAAAATACATGGGTTTCACATCGTTGACCTTGGGATATTTGTATAGCCACACCCTGATTTTGCTAGCATTTCTAAAACTGAAAACAAGGCCCATGGGCCTTATTGATTGACTTTTATATAAATCTATACTTATGATGCATTAACTGTTTTATAGAGAGCTGCGTGTTTCTCTGTATTATTGTATTTTAATTTTCAAAAGTGACAGATTGAAATGACCTTGTCAGATTAGTATGTGCTGCATTGCAGCACTATGTAATGACATTTTAAACAGTTTTACACTGACATTACAAATGGTGTTTCGAGACAGTTTAGCTTTTGATAGCTGTAATTGGATGCTGTCCTTTTGTACACTGCCTGTTTAATCTGATACAGTCAATGAATTTGTTGTTTTCTCTAATATTTGCTGAAATGTACTACGGAAAATGTTTAGTTTATCACATTTTATTAAAATGTTTTATACACATTTATTATTAATACTCTTATTTTCTAATTTGAAACAAAACTTTCATTGTATTACAGTGCAATTTTTAATTACTGTCTTTTTAAGTTAATTGAACTTAATTAACTGTTGCTATTACATTTACAGGAAATATTATGGTAATTAAATTTCTTTGTTGTCATTGTTTATAAAAGGCAAACATGAAACAAAGCCAAAGGTGGTGTATTGTTTTAACTGTAATGTTTTTTAAAGGTTGCACAGGGCCTGCATGAATTGAACTGTGTCTTTAAGGTATCACATATTTATGGAGAATTCCCCATGGGCACGGAGTATGTTACCTCATATTGCCGTACTATACTTTTGTAATAGTTTTTATTAAAAATTGTTTTAGTTTAAATTGACATTTTGTCTTTAAGTCACAATGGCTTTCATAAACAATACAAAATTTTGGGTAAAACTTAAAAACCTTGTCAGTTAGAGAAAATGGTATATATGTTCGAGAAAATGGTGTGTGTTAGTATGTATGTATCTGTAAGTTGTCTGTTGTAACTGTTACCTTGTGCGGTTGTAATGTTTACAACTGTGTTGTAAAAACTAGTGTGTCTGACATATATGTCCATGTCAACGTCACTCACAGTTAAGCACATTTCCATATGAGAACGAAACTCTTGTTATTGAATTCATTATAGCATTGATAGTATATAATTGCCATTAATATTTATTATAACCTTTAACATTACTAAATGTTTATGGTTTTAAATTAGATACATTGACACAATTTCATTGATCTGCATTTTTTATTTTGTTTATTCAGACTTTTTAAATGGAAAAAGTACCTTTAAAAGGTAGTTGGGAATAATTTCAAATGGATTTCTGCATAGTGTCATAAGTCTCACACATAGAGAGAGGGGCAAAAAAATGCTGTATCCACAATCACAGCATGAAATCCACAATCACAGCGTTTTTGCGATTAGTAGCATTGTTTATACACCTAAAAACAACTTTATTGTAGATTTAACATGTAATTTTTTCAGTGTCATTGTAGCAACACAGAGAGTACCTCATCAGTGGGACTGTTACCTGTTATAAGAAAGTGATCGGCATAACACCACGAGAATAATCTTGGTTTTTTAAAATATGTATAGTGCCTATTTCTATGGTTGTTTATACAGAAGATTTTACTTGTGAATTGACAGCTTTGAAGTTCCTGCATATGGGTCAGAATGAAGATTCCAAATAGAAAAAGCAATTTTTAATCAAGCTTGAATGTACTTTGCATAATTTTGCATGTGTACTGTTAATGTGTTTTGAAATCTAGACATTTAGTTACAGTATTTAGGTGTTCTAGAATTGTCATGTTACCCTGCTTTCAGAAAGAACATGTATGCTGACCTTTACAGGTGGAAAGCAATTTTTACTTCAGCGTACGGACGCAAGTAAGAATACTATTTAGTTCAGCTGCCCAGGCAGACATTTTCCCAACATTACTAAAAGCAACGAGGGCTGAAAAGATGTAAAATATGATATTTGTTTCTAATTCAAAGACAGTATTATTAAGGCATTAGCATGGCTTAATGTTGCATTAAACCACTGCTCTGTTTCATCACTGTATGAGACTGCTTTCATTAAATGGCTGAAAGACCTCAAAGTCACAAAATGGCTCTTGCTTTGTGCTGCATAGCTTGTATTAGTTGCTGCATTATATAAACGCTTCTTGAAACTACAGGAAGTGGAAGCAGGAAGTAACTTGGAGGTCATGTGATTTTTTTGCTGCAGTTTCATTGGGCCTTCCTGTGGCTAGCAATAAGCAGCCAATGAGAATTTAGCTGAGGTGTTGGGTCCACCCACATGTGATGTCATTAACCATATAAGGACAGTCTGGCCTCTGGCTGCTTCCTCAGCAGGCCTTGCTTCTCTTAGCAAATGACAGAGGTGGTTGTGTCTAGCTTTCCATTATGCCACTTAATACACTAGAAATCACATTTAGCGCTGTGTTATGTTTTTATAGCAACTGTAATGTATTTCATAAAAGGTTTTTATGAACTTTTAGCTATTCTGAGACATTTTCTCTCAGGGTTTAAGGAAAGATTTTTTAAATTTAGCTGTATTAGGTGGTATTATAGAGAAATATTATATAGAGAAAAATAACATCATAGTTGCTTAATTCAGATTTTAATCATGTAAGGAAGATGCCAATTTTCTATTTTGGGGATGGGCATATCTTGTTTTAGACAGAAGCCATTGCATTTAATTTTAGACTTGAAGGGCAAAGGAAAGCAGATGAGCTAAGCTCATAGTCTAGATGATTCTGTGGGAAATCGCAATATAACTGATAAACTGATATTCACAGTTTGTTAATAATATTTTTGGAATTCCTGGATTTGCACATGAATTTAATCAGTTATCCAGATTGTGTAATTGTGCCTATTGACCATTGCTTAATGTAAACAAATAAACAAAAGACTTGAAATCTGTCAATTAAATGCTTTATTTAAATTTTTGAGGTGTCATTCAGTTTGCTTATAAAGTGCATATTTTATAAGTGATGGTAAACTCCAGAAGAGTCATGCTATGGTTGTATTGAATCTCCCATGAAAACACTCATTTTAAATGCCTGGAATTCAATTACGATGGTTTAAGACATTCCATAAAGATAATTATTTTATTGGTGAACTAGCCTTTGACAGTCAGGGTCTAAAATTGGTGCTAAAACATAAGGCATTTTAGGTACTTTGAACAAGACACAAAGCTTCCAGGTACTCCAGAAACACTAGCATGACCGGATAACCTTTAATTATAGGGTTATTAATACAAAATTAGGTAATAAAATTAAGTCCTTAGCAAGTTGTTCTGAACCTCTTTGCTTCAAGACCCAGATTTTACATTAGGCTTACTATTAAAACTGACCTGCAAAGCTGTTTTTATATTTATGAAGTTACCTACTGATGTTTACAATCTTCAGAGAGGATATCAAAATCTTTGAGCACCAATTATGATGTCGGTTAACTCATAGTTTTCATAGTTTCTTATATCTATAACATTGTTTTTATTCATTGAGATCAGACACTGTTGGGAAACACTGACCACTTTAAACATTCAAACACTGAACATTCAAATCTTTAATGTTGTAGCAACTCAGCCTCAGAGGAGTCTAACCACTCTGGATCAGAGTCTGGGAGTCAGTCGGAGAGTGAGCAAGGAAGTGATAGGGCTCGTTCCCGGCATTCCGTGTTCAACAGCACCTCCGATTCCGAGAGCCACTCCGAGTCAGAAAGTGAATCCACTGGGTCCAAGTCTCGTCAGACCACAACGCAGGTCAAAGACAAACCAATTAAGAAGAAAGACAGCCTGGCAGATGTAAAGAAGGTAATGGTTCAGAAATAGGCCACTGGCACTTTGAACATCAGTAATCCTGGAGCTACAGCTGCTGATTGATTTATTAATACTTTAAAAATAATTGTATCTCGAATGATCATAGATGTGGGAGGAACATCCAGATATTTATGGTGTTAGAAGATCCTGTCGCAGCAGACAAGAGCCTGCCCGCCTCAACATTGGAGCTGAGGTAGGCCGGCTGTCCATAGGTTTCATTGTCAACACTGACCTCTAGTGGTGTTTTGTGTTCTCTCACATCAGTAGCTAACTGGTTGAAATACTCTGCTGATGTTTGCAGCGAATTGACAACATGTTTTATTTCTTGGACTTGAATAATTACTGACATGGTAATTTTGCTTACGCTAAAGTGTAAGCAAATTTGTGTGTGGCCCTGGACCCAGAAATGAAAGGCTTGGCAGCCACAATAGTGTAAACATTGGCTTCCTCACATTGATGAATGTGAACCGGGAAATGTTCTTGCACTTTAATCTTCGTGCCATGTATTCAACATGGATTTTCATGGATTTTTAGGGAAGCAGTGATTCAGAGAGTGAAAATCCCAAAAGGAAAAGCCAACGACAGAAAAAGAAAGAGTAAGTGTTCTGAAAGCATTAAAATAGCTCATTTTTTTCTTTCATTTAGAAATGTGATTTTGGTTTTCCATAAATGTGTCTGTATATGACATTTCATTTATGTTTGCTCATAAATTCACGTTTTTCATGTAAAAAGCATTCTGACGTATTTTTTAAACAACCACGTTTAAAATAACAAATAGTGGCCTCAAAAATATGCCATAAGAAAAATAAGCCATACTTAAAAATGTCTAGTCACATTTTTAAAGCAAAGTATGTACAAAAATGAGTTAGATTTTAAATGATGAAACAAACATTTTAAACCTAAAAGCTTGAAATTAGTTTTGTAGACAACTATGAATTGTGTCTACGTATATTTCATATTCTTATTTAGATGTAAAACTGAAACATTTATTTTAAATGAATTATTCTGGTTAGTAAGGGAAAAGCCACCGCTAAGAATCTTACCATTTTTGGTCACTGCATAATTACTATATTTTCATTTGTGTTATTTCATAGTTCTGATAGAAATTTCTGAAAGATATTTATGAAAACATGTTTCCAGACATTTGACTGATTGCACCCGGTCAATGCAACATTTTTAAACTGTTTAAAGTGCTTTAAAAGTTACATTTGAGTTACTGTTGTAGTACTACCTAAATATCAAAAGTTAGGTAAAATTAAACAGTTGCAAACATGTGGTATAGAATACAATAAATAATTTTAGTAACTTTGTTGAACCATCGCAAGTCTCTCAGGCTAATGGGTGGAACTGACTGGCTGGCTTACAGCATTTTGGCAGGATAGCAGTTTAAAGCTATTAGAGGCACAATAGGTGAATCTTTGGTATTTCTGTGTTGAAAGAAATACCTGGAATGATGATGACTCAAAAGATGAAGAGGATGATGATGATGAGGAAGAGGCCAGCAGTTCAGACAGTGAGCAGGAAGAGATAAAAGTTAGATCCAGACGACTTCCTGCTAGAAGGTAAGAGTGTAGCGAAGCCTGGCCTTCAGACAGCACATCATGAATCATTAAGCAAGCTGTCTTAACTGCTGTTTTGTTAATTGCCAATGATGATAGTCATAACAAGCAATAACCTCTTGCCTGCCCTGAAATTGGTGGTTTGATTTTGCTTTATCATAAACCGTCATGTTTGTTTATCATAAAGCGTGTTACATGTTGCTGGCACGATAATTAATATAATAATTCAAATATCTATTATATGATATGCAGTAATAAATATATGTGACCCATAGCTCTGATTTGAACTGCTTTATATGTAAAAGCTGTCTCAAGGCCACCGGCTCATGAGTCAGGCTGATAGGCGTGAAAATTAATCGCTACACTAGCAAATAGATCAGGGACGTGGGACTGAAAGGCAAGTAGCCGAGCATGGTGAATGAGTGTTTGCTGTCCTCCCAGACCACAGACCAAGCAGCTGCCACAAAAGGGACGGAAACAGAGGAAACAGGAGTCTTCTGATGAAGATGATGACGAAGATGATGACGATGAGGATGATGAGGAAGAGGATACGCCAAAAAGACAAACAAGGCGCAGAGCAACTAAAGTCAGGTATGCATTGTTCTTCTTCAGTCAGTCTGTTTCCACCGTAGGAGATGCATAAAGGATTATGTGAAATGTTAATGGTGAATGCTTGTGTCTAAAGTTATAAGGAGGACCAGAATGATTTTGAGACCGACTCTGATGACCTTATTGAGATGGCAGAAGGTGCTGAGGAGCAACAGGATGATGACAGTGAGACCATTGAGAAGGTTCTTGAGACCAGGATTGGAAAGAAAGGAGGTAAGATGTTCGAAGTAAACCTGCCCAACAGTTACATTACATTCACATTTATGCATTTGGCAGACGCTTTTATCCAAAGCGACTTACATTGCATTGTACTATACATTGTTTCTGAATATGTGCAATCCCTGGGCTCGAACCTATGACCTTGGCATTGTTAACGCCATGCTCTAACCACTGAGCTACAGGAAAGCTAGGTGAATCTAGGTGAAGCTAGTTACAATTATACAAGATCATAATTGTGAGCAGTCTTGCGTATTCATTTGATTTAGAGCTTTGCTTCTTGTTAACAGCCACTGGAGCTTCCACAACCCTCTATGCTATTGAGGAAAATGGAGACCCTGGAGCCGACTTTGACCATGAGAAAGAGGAAGGGGAGACTCAATTCCTCATCAAGTGGAAAGGCTGGTCCTACATCCACAACACCTGGGAGAGTGTGGACTCCCTCACTCAGCAGAAGGTCAAGGGGATGAAGAAGCTGGAGAACTTCAAGAGGAAAAATGAAGAGCTTAATGCTTGGTGAGGGGGTCTGATTGAGACTGCATATACATTTCTACATGAGTCATGAAAGCTAGGATTCCAATGTTAAAATTACAACAACCTACTTTACAGGTTGAAGAAAGCATCACCTGAGGATCTTGAATATTACAACTGCCAGCAAGAACTAACCAATGATCTGAGCAAGCAATTCCAGATAGTGGAGAGGGTAATTGGTAAGTGTGTATATTAAATAATGAGTAAACCTTACCTTTTATCTTTAACAGTCTTATCACAGACATTCAGTCAGATGTTCGAATCTATGGTTTGTGGTTATGATATTGAATTTTATTTTCTCTTGTTTATCAGCAACGAGAACAGGCAAATCACAAGGACCTTCAGATTTTCCCTGTACGTTAATGGAAGAAATTTGATTTTGTACAATCTACACAATCCAGAGAGAGATGTTGAGCACTAATAAATGTCTAATGTGTTGCAACAGCCCATAAAACCACTTCCAGTGAGCCAGAGTACTTGTGTAAGTGGATGGGGCTTCCCTATGCTGAGTGCACCTGGGAGGATGGAGCATTAATTAGTAAGAAATTCCAGTCCTGCACTGATAGTTTCCAAACCAGGAATGCCTGTAAGACAGTCCCTTCCAAAGACTGTAAGGTGAGATGGAAATCTGATTTATTATTTGTTATATTTTGGGAATAAATATGCCTAAATGAAATCTACAAATTTACTTCTTACTGATTTTGACAGAAACTCCAAACCAAATATTTGATTTTAGAGTATATAACATTTGTTGAACAGAGCTAAAAAAATACTTTTATTGGTAGCTAAAAACAGATTAGTCAAAGTATTTTAAATTTACAAACATTCAAGAGGCTTTCTTTTATTTAAAGAATGGCAGGTGCTCCAGTTTTGTGGAAATCTGTTACTTTCTGTAGGTGCCTGGGAAAGGATGATTTGCACCATACAATATTACATGAACCTATCTGTCCTTTTATTTCCAACTGAAAGGTGTTGAAACAGAGGCCAAGGTTTGTACCCTTGAAGAAACAGCCTTCTTACATTGGAGATAAGAACCTTGAACTCCGAGATTACCAGTTAGATGGGCTGAACTGGCTAGCCCACTCATGGTGCAGGTGCGTTACATACAAGCTATATTTTATTCAGATTTTTAACATGTAGTACTTGAGATTATTATGCTCCCAAAAGAGTTCTCGATATTGTGAAAGCATCATTGACTCATATCTGCATTTTCATTTTTTGTATAGACGTTGACATAACCTTGCCCACCATCTCTTATGTCCTGTAGGTGTAACAGTGTTATCTTGGCTGATGAAATGGGCTTGGGGAAGACCATTCAGACAATCTCCTTCTTGTCTTACCTTTTCCATCAACACCAGCTCTATGGGCCCTTCCTGGTTGTGGTCCCCCTGTCAACCCTCACCTCCTGGCAGAGGGAGTTTGACACTTGGGCCCCTGATATGAATGTAGTTGTCTACCTGGGAGATGTCACAAGTAGAAAGACAGTAAGCCATGATGCGATAATCCAACCTTAAATACAGTAACAATTTATTGTCATTTTAAGGCTTATTTTGAGGTCTAACAATCTGTTTTTGACCAGATCCGTGACTATGAATGGATCCACCAGCAGACAAAGAGAATTAAGTTCAATGCACTTTTGACCACCTATGAAATCCTACTGAAAGATAAGGTATGACCAGTGCATGTTTTTGATTCACCTAAATCTGTGTTATGGAAAAAGTCATGGAGTACTCAGTCATTTGCTTGTACTGAAGAATAAGCTTGTTTGTGTGTACAGGGAGTGTTGGGAAATATAAACTGGGCCTTTCTTGGAGTTGATGAAGCTCACCGGCTTAAGAATGATGATTCGCTGCTATACAAAACTCTGATGGACTTCAGATCCAATCACAGGCTGCTCATTACCGGGACCCCGCTGCAGAACTCGCTCAAAGAGCTGTGGTCTCTCCTGCACTTTCTTATGCCTGACAAGTAGGTGGTCACATTTGTGCACATTGGACCATATTAGTAACGTCCTTATTTTGGATAAGGTTCAGGCCATAAAAATACAGGTTCACATTTGTGTTGCATGTTTGGTCCATTCGTAATAAACAGCTTCACAGTACTGATGGTTATTTTATACTGAAGCAAACAATTACTCATTAAATTGTTATAATAAACAGGGGGGGTCATTAAATGCTAAATTGACTGTTTTTAGTGCAACAAAACAGTTTGACTAACATTACAAGTAGACCACAGTATCCACTTTATTTAAAAATAAGTAGAAAGAAGTATGTCTACTTCAAAAGCATGTGATGCAATAGATTGTCATTGCAATAAAAACATGCAAATGTGAGACGTTGATTTCTGGCTGGACATCTGCAGTATGTGCCAGACATGCATGCAGATGATTGCACTCCAGTGGTCTGACACAAAAGCATGGATGGCACAGCATTAAGATCTTTCAGGAGCAGGATGAAGATGATGATTGGTTTAAGTTTATTCTGATGATTAAAGAACAGGTATCAATGCTTCTGAATATGCTTCTCATCAGGTTTGAGTCCTGGGAGGACTTTGAGGATGAGCATGGTAAAGGCAGGGATAATGGTTATCAGAGTCTACACAAAGTTCTGGAACCTTTCCTGCTGCGTCGTGTCAAGAAAGACGTGGAGAAGTCTTTGCCTGCTAAAGTAGAGCAAATCCTCCGAGTCGACATGTCTGCCCAGCAAAAGCAGTTCTACAAGTACGTACATTTTTATCCGATTTCATGGCTTTTCAAGTCTGCGAGCTCGGTCATCTGAGACGATAACATAGCTCTGTAATTTTTTGATTGAGCCAAATCTTGATTCCAGATTCTAAGACTGCATGCGATTGGAATGCAGGTCTTTGAAGTGCATCACATCGTTGCTCATTTGACATTTTTTAGGTGGATCCTAACAAGAAACTACAAAGCCTTGTCCAAAGGCACCAGAGGCAGCTCATCTGGCTTTCTTAACATCGTCATGGAACTGAAGAAGTGTTGTAACCATGGTTTCCTCATCAAACACCCAGAGGATAATGAGAATGAAACGTCAGAAGAACGGCTGCAGGTATAACTGTTTAAGGTGGAACAGAATGAGCTTGTTTATCGCAGAACATTGTTTTTAGGATGTTGGTTGGTGTTTGCTCAGGCACTGGTACGTGGCAGCGGGAAGCTGGTTCTTCTGAATAAGCTGCTTACACGACTGAGAGAGAGAGGCAACCGTGTTCTGATCTTCTCCCAGATGGTTCGCATGTTGGACATGCTTGCTGATTATCTGTCTTTCAAACGATATCCATTCCAGGTATGATCTAAAATTGTACAAGGTTCAAGGATGGTTTACTCAGAAATTAATATTCTGAGAATTATTCCTTTAGATTTTATTTGACAAGACACATATATACAAATTATTTATCAAGGTAAGACATAGTTGATTATTTGCAGTGCAGCTTCTCTGTAGTTCTTTGGGGAGTTTCTGAGGTGTAGCGTGTTTGAAGCAGGCTGGCATTTGGCTCAGATGATTTAGGGAATCGTGTGTCAGGTTGCAGTATGTATGCTCTGACAGCAAGTTTTCCGAACCTATTTTTAGCCAACCGTTATTTTTTGATCGCTGCTGCCTTGTGCATTAGCACAGCCTGCCCCTCAATGTTGTTTTGGTCTGGCTAAATATTCTCAGTTTCAGTAACGGGGAAATTAGTGACTGAGATTTATGAGACTCTAGGGATTTTGTGGAAGCTTATCTAGCTTGAGGTGCGCTAGTTTGGTGCCAGACTTGACATTCTTTCACCGTATCTGTTTTTTTCCAACGGTCAGCGTTTAGACGGCTCCATCAAAGGAGAGCTCAGAAAACAAGCACTGGACCACTTTAATGCGGAAGGCTCTGAGGTAAGAACCAGAAGTGTGGCGTGGCTGTTTGTTTTTCTTCTCTGGAAGAACTTCATTGTCCTGAGGCATTTGTTATGGTTGTGTGATGTCCCACCAACAGTCTGCATCCGAGCTTAGCTGACAAAGCACATTGCTGGGAATACATGATCCATAGGAGATAAAGGCCATGAGCAATTATTAGGAGATAGCGAGTGTATGGGAATTCAAAGAGGAGCAAACAATTATTTTGAATGGTACAGGAAGGCAGATGTGTTGCAGATATAAAACCAATCAACACAGAAGCTCCTAAAATACATAAATGCAGTTTAATGATGTCCCAAGTGCTTAGAACAGTTAATGCGCTGTGGTTATATAAGGTTGATTTATGATTTTGGATCCAATCCAGATCCAATCCAGATCTAGATCCAATTCATAAAAGTTTTCACACTGTCCTTCTTTGTTGTCCTCAGGACTTCTGTTTTCTGTTGTCCACACGTGCCGGAGGGCTGGGAATTAACCTAGCCTCCGCTGACACAGTGGTCATCTTTGACTCAGACTGGAACCCACAGAATGATCTTCAGGCCCAGGCCAGAGCCCACAGGATTGGTCAGAAAAAGCAAGTATGTAAAGATTAAACCTTTGGCCTAATATGTATGCAAACATTCTGCTGGATGGACCTTCAACATAAGCTCAAATAGAAGTACAGTATGCCTTTTAAAAGAATACAATTAAATCTTCTACTTGTTCTGTAGGTGAATATTTATCGTCTGGTCACTAAAGGTACAGTGGAGGAAGACATTATTGAAAGAGCAAAAAAGAAGATGGTTCTAGACCATCTTGTCATTCAGAGAATGGACACAACTGGACGAACCGTACTGGATAACAACTCTGGCAATTCAAAGTGAGAATCTCAACATTTAAATATGGGAAAAATTAAAAGACAAACTATTATGTTTGTACTGAAAATATAACTAGTAATATATACCTACATGTTGACCATTTCCAGTTCAAACCCCTTTAATAAAGAAGAACTGACAGCAATCTTGAAGTTTGGAGCTGAGGATCTGTTCAAGGAACCTGAGGGAGAGGAATCAGAACCACAGGTCTATATACATCTAAAACAAGTGGCCGTTTAACCAGACATTTAACATAGATGTTGTTATGGGGTGAATTTGACTTATGTTGGATATTGAGGCAAAGTTCTCTCTCACAGGAAATGGACATTGATGAGATCTTGCGGCTGGCCGAAACAAGAGAGAGTGATCAGGGTTCTAGTGCCACCGATGAGCTTCTGTCACAGTTCAAGGTACTCAAGAGTCTATGGGCAACAAACAAAGATATTGATGCTGCTTATACTT
>JAZGTJ010003936.1:1911-32904 GCA_036877575.1 Botia almorhae
AGAAAGAACGTTTAGGACATTTGTGACTGTGTTATCGGTCAGAGGCGGGTGCGAGGCTCGAACGCACATCAGTTCCGTCTTGGATGGCTGAAAAAACTGACAAGCTAGAAAATAAAAGCACATCTCTGAGGCAGACTTATTTCAAGATGAAAAGGCAATATTCAGTGCTCACATTATTTCTAAACCATCATTTTGATCCACATTAGCAGCAAGATGGAAAGAAACTGGGTAATTACAAGATGGCAAACAATAAAAGAAAACTGTACGTTTTAATCAGGGCTCAAGGGTTCTATAATAGAAGGAATAGAGAACGCAATAAAATTAGAGGCGTGTGTTTTAATACCATGTATCGAATCATTAAAGGTAAACCATAAAATGTTTTGTTTTGGTGGTCCTGAGAGACACATACTGGTTTATGTCAGAGAACACCGCATGTCCCAATGGGCTTCGTTTATGACACGTGAGCGGAATTAATTTTTGTGCAAATGGTCGTAAAACCATTCGTATGCAAATTGTCACCTTGTAGTGATCGCAACAATGAGTGTAAAAACTGTTTTACAGATGACTTACACAGAAATTCGCTCTGCTTGTTTCAAGATCTTGAACCCTTATTGATGTTGCACAAAACTCAAGGAAAAACATGACAGTGTGCAAAACTGACGTTTTGTCATTAAACCAAATCTTATGTATCTTTATGTCTTCACTTATATGGCCACACCCTAAACTGATGGTCTGAGACAGTGTGGCTGTGTCAGGGCAGGCGGGGATGTTCAAATACAAAAAATAAACCCTGTTCGTAGCTCCACTGTGTTTGCATTTAGCCTCTACATATTAATCTTGGCTGTGAGAAAGTATTAAACATTGAAATATATAATATTACAAACTTCAGCTCAAGAAGACTTCGAGCAGTTTGTACGGCGGAGAGCTTATTATGTCAGGAGGAGCTTTTTTGGAGACAGTGAAAGATTGCTGGACGATTCTGATGAAACAACCAGAAATCCATCATCTCCTCAGCGCCTACACGCCGGTTGCCCTAAACAGAAACAAAAGTGTTCGAAATTCAATAGCAATGCCAACGCAATAACCTTCTATATATAGAGACCTCATTGTTTCCGCGTTATTTTCAGCCCTGGCGCTGCGTTGGCAGGACCGCTGCGCCTCTGACAGCCACACAAAAGCAGAACGAATCTCACGGCTTCATTTGGGGCCGATAACCCAATCAGATCTGAAAGGATGAGCCCAGCTAAGCTCGCTCATCTCAGTTTAATCTTCTCCAGGGATCAAGAGGAAGACAGGGGAGTTTTCACAGCCCTTCCTGACAGCTGGGAGGCGTCCAGCAACCTGCCTGCTTACAAAAAAAAAACAGACCCCGTGACCTGACCGGTCAGGGCGACTGAAAGAATGTGGAGATGAGTGTACCACAGCAGGCCCCTTGATTTGATAGCAATCAGTCTGAGGTAACATATTATGTATAATGTATGCGATCATGAACGTGTACCAGATATTTAACATTTTCTAATGAAAACGCGAGTGTAACACTTGCCACCCACAGTGTTGCTATGCCGTTGCTATGGTATTCTGGATGGTTTCTAGGGCACTGTAGCAGACTTTTGCCTGCTGAGGTTTACATACTTTGGCCCCTAAACCCATTTATGAGTAATCGTCATGTTGAAAACAACAGTGATACATGACAGATTGTGTTTTTACCGATTGATACACCTGCTTCCTGTGGTAACCTGACAAAACAATGTCCACCAATAGTTAGAGATGCAGCGGAGCTAGAATAAAGCTATCATGGACTACCTGTCAATCCACCTGCTAAACTGAAGGAGCCTGTCAGAACGGGCTCATGAATATTCAGCAGGCTCTTATTCACACAGTAAGAAAGAAGAGGGTGTCAATCTTGTATTTTTCGACAGTCTTTCAGGAGAATAACCAATACTGAGGGTTCATCGCCATCCAGAAGGACAATGACACATAGTGGGCGAAGTGTCTCACTGTGTACAAAATCGTTGTATTATTTAGGCCCATTTTGTATGTCATGTCTAAAACCACAGTGGAGAATACATGTATCTAGTCCACACGTAGCCAATCCCATAATGCACTGCAACAGGAAGCGTAACTCAGAGAACTTACGTACAGGCAACGCCTACAGAATAATAGACTGTGACAGCACTGCGCTCACTCATTTCATGTCCTCAGCTAGGGTTTGAAGTAAAAAAGTTAAAATAAGAGTTAAAGAATTAAGGTACCTGTGAAGTAAAAGGTGAGACAAAACAGCAGAAGTCCAGTGAAGAGGTTGCTAAGAAAGGTGACCACTCCACAGGTGATGCCTTCAGGCACGGGGTAAACAGTCTCGATGAACAGCTCAAAGAAAATGGGCACACTGCTGTTGATGAAGATACCCACCAGGATACAGGACGTGTAGAGTGTGGCTGGAGAGCAGACAGACAGTCATGGGGGGCTGTATCTCAAATACATCTCACAATACACACACACATACATACACTTGCTTATCTAATCAAGTGGGACATGCCATAGACAGTCATTTGTTTTTATACATAGCTAGTTATAAGCAGTTGTACACACACACACACACACACACACACACACAAGTTGATTACTTTGTTATTTTCTAATTGTTGTGAACTAGCAGCTTGGGCTGTTTCTTGACAAGCTATTTCACTCGCGGCATAAGAAACATTTTCAGACATTTTATGCTTTTGGAAGAAATTGATAACACTATTTACCAAGCTAGCACTTCATTTATGCGCTGTCACAACTTGTAAAATTGCTCATTATTATTTCTATTTGCTGACAACGCGATGACAAAGCCCATTTTCTAGAGCCATTACTCTAGTCTGTTAAGCAAACACTGTTACCTCACCCTTAAGTAATCGTTCCAATGTGCTAATCTGGTACCAGTGAAACCTTTTTATTACTATTAGCGCAATTGAAAATGGTGGTGTTGCTTAATGAAGTGTGGAAATCGCACTAAAATGCCTTTTCTTCAGTTCCTGAGGTATTGATTGGGATTCGAAACTTTTAAATGGTAGAGCATTTATACTAAGAGAGCCGAAATAACAACTTTAAATAAACACACACCAATGTGGTAACAGCAGTGAAAAAATGTAAACAGCGCTGGTGTTGAATTATTGAAAATGTAACGCTCACCCAAGGTGGTAATGCGACTATGACCGAAGCCATCAATTATTCCTTATATAATGACTGTAGTAAACATTAATATTTATATATATAATTTGAATATTATCTTGAGGGTTTACACATAAATAAGATTCTTTCGGATGGCATTGCCAATGAAAACGTTTAAAAAAATAAATCACGTGCACACCGGCCGTCACTATACAAAAAATCACCACCAGTGGTCTGTTGTCGCGTCTTAATTACACTCGGGATGAAAAAGATATTTTAAATGCGAAACCTTGAAAGAACTTGCGCATATACGGAATAACAAAGGCATATAAGAAAGAAACGACATCGGCTCTGTTGAATAATTTAAAATTGAATGCGCACATAAGGGGGTATTGTGGCCACGATGGGAGGCGAAGGTCTGTTGTCAATTATTCCTTTCATAACGATTCTAGCGCGATTCACAACCAGTTAGAATAAGTTCTGATGAATTGATGTTGGCACAACACAGCCTCGTGTTCATTAGCAAGCAGTATGAATCACAAGAGAACGCGGGAAGCCTCGGATTGGCGACGGGACGCACGCATGATATAAAATCACGCCAGATGGAGAGCTTGCCCAAGAGCCTGTGAGCTCTGTCTGCCAGGAATTCTGGGTAGGAACCGCTAAAAAAAAGTCAGGTGCCAACCATAAAATGATAATAGATGGAAATGTTGGAGCTGGCTGATCTGTGGGGCATATGTTTGTTTCAAACTGGTTTCTCTGGAGCTCCACTCTCTTTTTCCCTCCACTGATCAGGACATAATGAGTTCCTCAGGCTCTTTCTAACCGACGTAATCGCAGCTCGCCCGCCTGCCGGGCTCCCCGCGGGCGTCGGTTTTGTGGATGTGCATGAGGCAGAACATATTGTCCTTCTCACAGCAGCGTACCTTTAGTGGAGGGCAGGTGAGTGAGTCTGGTTAGGCAGGTAAGAGTGAACCAGGTGGCCGCCAAGGATGCCCCGGCAAACATCAGCACCAGAATGAGCTTCAGCATTCCTCGAATAGAGTCAGCAAACCTGAGGGCGAGAAACAAAAGAGAGAGAGAAAAAAACTTAATTTCAAGTCGTAGCTCAAAGGTGACAGAACAAAACTACAGACAAACTAAATTACAGGCAAACGCGAGCGAAAACTTTTCGCAGACATTATTTTGGGCAACAATGTCAGAGAGCAGGCAAGAGCAGAAAACGTTCTCTAATATTTCCGTCCCTCAGAAACATTCCTGCCGGAGCTCGATCAGAAACAATCCGCAGTCTGGTACATTTGATCCACGTCTAACTTCATCAGTGCTGACACAGTTCTTTGGTACAGTTTCTTCTCATCATGCATCAGTCACATCTGAGCCCCTCTAACATGATGGAGAGACGGCGGTATCTCGAGAGCGTTCTTCATCACCTTTCTCCACAACAGATGAAACCTGTCACAACACAACCACTCTGTTGTAGCGCTAGCTGTTATTTGTTCTGTTGACGTTGCAAAACACTTTACAATTTTTGTTTACAGGCTTCTGATTGCTTTTCTGAGGAACGAGACCAGAAGAGAGACATTGAAAACCACTAAGGAGAGGTGTGGGTGGCTTGTGGAGAGAAATGGAATCAGGACAGGTTGCAGATTAGATTCAAACCTATAACCCTTTGAGTTTGTGTTCTATTTACCCTGTTGCTAATCTCTTGCTGTTCCTATAGTAAGAGACGAATGACTGCATGCCACCAAATAAGGCGAGACCCTAACAGCATGTTCTTTATTTGAGATGCAATGTCACCCCTACTTCCCAAGTGTTGTCTGACAATTACAATCTGCCCAACAGTTTGTCAGGCATCCCAGCGTCCGCCCAACTGCTCAGCATACCTCAAGGCACAAACCGTTAATTGACCTGCGGAGAAAGACTCTGATGATTCATCCTGTCTGGTCTATCAACACCGTAACGGCAAACGAGGACGAGTCTCTGACGAGGACAGAGGCCGTTATATCCGCCTCCGGGATGACATCAATTAGAATATGTGGCCATCGCCCCTGCAGCTCAATTTTAATGCGTCCATTTTTCTAAAGCATGGATTTGACCCACAAGGGCTGCGACAGAGAGAGGATGGCGCATAATAACTCATGTTAACGCATTTGCCGCGTGATTTGTGGCACGGGGAGGGTGCCGGGGCCCGTAACTCACAGGGGCCCATTAACGAGAGATCACACGGCAAACAAGCACTAATAGTGTCGCAGAGGAGCGGACCGCCGTCGAGATGCGGTTGGGCATCTGTTGCGTCTTTTAGCGGTTTCTCCTAAAAGAACAGGCAAACTGACAAAAGCACACTCGTAAATAAGCAGAACCAACCGGCAGGACCAACCGGCAGGCTGATTCTTTAATCAGCTTTATCAATCCCCGTTTGGCTTCTGGCTCACAACACATTTAAATAACACACAAAACCAGAGCATCTCACAGGCCTTTATTGATGCTTTTTAACCCGCTTGGTCATTACCGTAACAGCTTGTCTTAACCCCAAAACCAGTGTGGCAACTGATTAAAGTGCAGTTTGCCTAATTAAAATGTTTTCAAAACGCAAAACCTGCCTGGATTTCCTGATTGGGCCCTCCTACAAACATTGACACATCAGGGACAATAGATCTCGTAGTTTCTCCAGACAAAGTTTGCTCTTTTTCTCTCTCTTTTAATTCAAGCATCTTAATCATTTAGTGCGACGTGACCGTTTCATTAGCATTTTTGCCCACTGATTTGAATAAATTAGCGGAAAGTGAGTAAATTAGCTTTGGGATCTGGGAGGATCCAAACCACCACGAATAATGTGGCCAAAACATTGACACAGTCAAAGTAAATCTCATCAGTCTCTTTCCACAAATATGAACACTGTTTTAAATGCTTAGTTGCCCTGGTAACACTCATCATAAAACATGCGAAAGCTACAATAAACTCTCCAAGAATGTCAGTTAGCATTTTTGTCACAGAAGTTATATCATATTATAAAAATGAACGGTCTTTAAACAGATGTACCCTTGTGGAACACTTAAGTCATTTGTTTCCAAGAAAACGGGCCAAAAACTTTGATGACTCATCTTGTACTCATCGTGTCATGTACATTTTTGCTCTTTTGATAAGAAGGACCATCCCTGTACACGTTTAAAAAAAGCTGCTATGCGATGCCATGAAAGAACCATTTTTGGCCGTGCGGTTTCATAAAGAAACTTTCACATCTGTAAAATCTTTCTGTATCATCTTTTTTAAATGTGACAGGTAAAACCTACTAGCTATTACAAAGCAATGGAGAAGCCCTTCAACCTACATTTTTGTATTTAATTTTGTATTTTGTATTAAATTTTTGTATTAAATTTAATTAAGTTAATATACACATTTAAAATAAAAGTTTTACATTCTTTTGCTCTTATCCGAGTGACAGCACTTACCTCGCCATGGCAACACCAAAGACACAACCTCCAACAATGGACCAGAAACCAATCCAGCCAGCATCCACCTGTGAGAGAGCAGAAAAAGGTCTGATCAGTGGGGATTATTCTCTGCTTGTGATGCTGGACAGCTTTCAAGGAGCAGCTAGACGGTGAATGAAGTCAGGGGCGTCTGCAGTGTGAGCAACGATGTCAATCAGACGGGAGAATAAACTGCCAGACATCATGCTGTCCACGGACGTGTCTTTGAAGAGGGCCAAGAGCACTCCGGTTCATCGGCAGGCTTCAGTACACAGATGGGCCAGTATCAGACGTGGCACTGGTCAAAGCTTCTACATTACAGAATGATACGAGCTCTTCTATGAGGACTAATTACATTATTGTACATGCCATGTCTACTGTGTACAGAATGCAAATAAAGAACACAGACTGCGCAGTAAATGTCCAAGATTTACCTTTTTCAACATCATTTTACAAACTCATAAAGATGTTTTAGATTAGAATTAGTGTCAAAATAGAATAGAATGTTGTTTTATTTTCTACAGGCAAATAATTCTGTTGTCTCTTGGGTGGGATTAATGCAACATGTTAAATATTATCCAGTGAATTCGAAGAAAGATTCATCTCAAATTTATTTCATACAAACAAACACACAAAAATCATACCAGACTGGCGTTCTCACCATTTAGTCAAGCTATTAAAAACAGTTTAAATTTAACTACTAATTCAATTTTATTGCCAGGCAGTAAATAAAAAAATGATCTGGAGGAATCCATGGCACTTTAAAGGTGATGCGTATAATTAAGTGTGATGTTAAATGCATTCACCTATCCCAGTTTAATATGCAGAGACATCTAGAAGTAGGCCATTCGTAGGCTGCGTCTGCCTTTGTGGCTGTCAAACGATCCTCTTATTTGATCCTCTGCTATTGATTTGTTCAATCAATGGTGTGAATTTGGGGGCAGGACTATTTAGGGCTGGAAGTGGGTAAATACGTAAAAAAGTAAGAACTGCATTCAACTCATCCAAGTTAGTGCACACATACCTTAGAAACAGCGAGATTCTAAACACACACACACACAGCAAACCGTAAACACACAGCCAGAGCAGTGGGCAGCCATTTCAACAATCAAGAGGCTCAAGAGCATCTCAGTTGTTTCCTGCTGCCATTGAGAATCGAACTCAAGCCCTTCTGATTACAGGTCTGATTCTGTAACCACAACTGCCCAAAAACGGGACGGTTCCGCTAAAACAGTTTCATTCCGCTAAAAGTTCCATTCTTGTTTTTAGGCATCTTTGGAAAGTCGTCACCACACGAAGGTCAAAAGATGTCCGCCTAATCAGTGCCCAGTCACTGTGCGCAGGCTTAATGGCCACTCTCTATTAATGAAGCAATTAGACAAGAGTGATTAATGTAGCTGAGGACCCTGGGCTTAAATGATGCTAATGATTGTTGCGCGACTCTCACTGCCTCAGGGCTCCACAATGTGAGCATTTCTCTCTTAGTTTAGGACTGTTGTAAATACACACAAACACACACTGTTTAGCTTTGTCTAGCTGTTTCTATGTGTGCAACCCAATGTATAGCACATGAATATTAATTAGGTCATGAACACGGAGGCAGAAGTGTCCAGTGAAGCAACTTACTTATTCATGAGCTGTTTTTAACATAGTAATATTTACTGGCTTATTGTCAAACAATGTGACGAAAAAGCCAAATAAGCCTATAAGCCAAAAGGCAGGAGTAAACAGACCATCCCCAACCAACAGGGAACAATCTTAGAATGTTGGCTAATGTTCTCTAAAAAACCTTGCAGTAACCTAAGTAGAACTTATTTTTAATGTTGTATATCACATCAAAAACGTTACTCTTACGTTGTTTGTGAACAATTTGAAAACGTTACAGAATTTACAAAAATGTTTGAATAAGGTTCTTATAACCAAGCAATAATGTCTACAAAATCTGAAAAACTGGACGTTTGAACGTTATTACAACATTCAATGTAAAGTACTTAATAGAAACGTTATTACAACCTAGAATTGTTAGCTGGGTCTGTCTTCAACTTGCAAGGCTTTCTGTGGAATACTGGTCTGAAGATGACCCAGTTACCTTCAAGCGAAACTATAAGACATGGAAAGTTAATCTTTATCTCTACAAGCCTGTAATTCAGATGGGTCTGGATCCAAATCATGTTACATGATTGCTTTGGCCCGTAACGCTTGAATTTCAGATGCAAATGTGAAGGGCTGTGAAGAATCACAAACTCTGAGGTGGAGAGCTTGTCTCATTACGCCGCGGTTGGCCCATCAAACACGGAGTACTTTTGTGAGTATGCAAATAAAGGCGTCTTAAGCATGTATGTTTGATTAGATTCTGATGAGCTCTGTTTGAGAGGACGGCTGGAGAGGGCCATCTTCGTGTGGATAGCTAAAAACCATAATTAGATGTTTTTAACAACTTGTTTTGAAGTCCAAAGTCTACCCATATAGGCCTGCCAGTTTTTAATGAGCATGTATAGAAAAGGCAAACGGATTTTTTGGCATTTGGTTTGGGTCAGTCAATACGGGGTCGGGGTTTGTATACACGGGTTTGATTATGAGTCAATATCCTTTTCATCCAGTGAAATTACACTTCAATAATTAAGCAGATAAAAAGCGTTTTGTCCGTCATCTGATAAATGCAGTCTGAACAGCTCAGGTCCTCATACACATTGAAACACACGGTAAGTGCCCACAATAAATATCTCGTTCTGCACTCAGATACATTCATAAAACCCTAGAGTAGTTTAATTAAAAATTACAAGCGTCTTTTTGAGCATTAGCGTCAGGTTAACTGAAGGGGGTTTTTAATTTTAATTGGTTCATTACACTTAAAGGTAAGGTTAATTCACACTAAAATGAAAATTCTGTCATCATTTACTCTCCCTCATATCATTTTTAAACCCGTTATGACTTTCTGTGAAACACAAAAGGAGTTATTTTACAGAATCTCTGAACTGCGCTTTTCATTACACAGGTGGGTAAATAATAATGTAGGGCTTGCATGACATCGAAGAAAAATACGATATACGCTAAATTTGCTACATAATGTGATATTCAATATGATAATGCTTTAGATATGTAAAATAAATTAAAATTATATTAAAATGTTTAAAAAGCGGAAATTTGATAACAAACATACACGTTTCACATTCTTTTTGGGAAAACAAACATATTCCAACAAACATTTGTGCGCCAGTCTCGCTTCATGGACCAAAAATTTATTGAAATACAGAATTTTTGTTTTAAAATCATTAAGTTGCTATATTTTAAAATGATAAAATAGATATAACTCGCAGCCCTACATGACAGAAAGGAATAGTTTACCCAGACATGAAAATGAAGGCGTATCAGAACATTAATCTTTTCATGGACACATTCAAATGGCCTGTATTATGTAGACAGGCTCAGCATATGGATGAAGGAATAAGTCTTACCTGGCTGACTTTGGCAGGTGTGAGAATCATATCCAGCACGCCAGCCCAGCCGGCAACAACACCTGTGGGCACGGAGTAGGCGAGCGCTATCATCAGGAACCGCATGTTGCTGAAAAAGCAGAAGTCGAGATTAAGACTGATGAAAACTGCTAGCAACAGAACCCTATGAAACCACCTTAAGGCACCAGGCTGCGTCTTTTGACTGTGCGTGCCGCCCATCTTTAAAGAAAAAACAGATCTTTCGAAGCTATGATGAAGCTTAACATCAAAGCTTGTGCAGCTCTGGAATCTCAAAGACTTCAGAGTTTCCTTCCTATACCTTCAAACCTGTCACCAAACATTTATCCTCCCCTGCAGCCCTGAGATGGAGATAAAGGTCTACTGAGATGATCAAATACACAGAACTGATAGCACAAGCAGATAGCAGGTATAATGCTGGGATAAAAACATGGCAAGCTCCAATGGCTTTGTTTTCTATTACTTCAGCCAGCTCAACCAAATAAGTTTGTATGACCTCCAGGAAACTGAACTAAGGGACACTGCACACAGAAAAGGACAGCTAAGCGGGCATCGTTGTGGGCACCTAATAAAAAACAGTATAGCTCCGCATAATATACTGTAAGCACTGAGTCTGCATGATTTTTAATAAGTGATACAGTAGGCCCGTAAGACACAGTGAAAAGCTTTCTATAATAGCATTATCTATGTGATTCGCTAACAAGTGTGGGATTTTTGGCCAGCAAATCCCTTCCTGAAGCGAGGCCCTAAGCAACAACAAAGTTGCTCTGAAGATACAGCTGTTAATACAAACACGGAGCACGGTTTAGTGTACTCTCAATTTTGTGGTAATCCCGCCCTAAGCCCCTCTGTGTCGGATGCTTTTTCTTTATGTATTAGCATTTTTATGAGCGTCTATGCAGTGGCAGGAATGCTGTGGTTGGGTATGAAACAGGCTGCGAAATCCGCCGTGGAATCTGTCTTTATGTGCGCTTTCTGGCAGACCTTCAACGACTCCCAACCCAATTACAATCATTTGTCCTGCTCTCTCACTCCACCTATTTTCCTCAAGTGTCCCACACAGCGCCTCCCCATCTACCCAAGAACGGCCAGCCCTCCGTAAAACAACAAAGCACCTGAAACCCATCACGAGGACCCTCCAAAGACGTTTTGTTTATCTTTCTGAGGTGGAGTGCTGCATGGAATTTACTTGTCGCTGTTTTGTTCCTGGCATTTGTGTCTTGTTGTTAGCTGGCACTCACAAAGAATTTGCTATGAGTTTGGTGTCCTATGAGGTACAAATTCCATGTTTTGTTTTTTTTGCGAAAAACGATCAACTATGTGGAATACACTTTTATTTAACAAAATTAGCATAAATAATGTTTATTGCTAAAAAAGAACAATGTGAAAGCAACAATTTAGTTTCCGCGTGACACCGCTAGTAATTATCTCCGCACCGGGTATCCTGGATATTCCAGAAGCCATTTGCTTGCAGACTATTTACCAGCCGGGTTTGCAGAAAAGATCAAGCATGCTTTCACGGCATCCTCTGCTGCCTTTAAACAATAGCAAAAAAACAGAAGATGGAAGATCCTTTCTCCTAACTGTACCTGTTTCATTAACCTTGTGGCAGGGGAATCGATATCCATGCACCTTTATTCCCCACCAAGAGCTTATTTAGATTACAGGATATGGGAAAGACTCTTTCTTTTTACGTTCTGTGAAATATTTGGGGGAAACTAGCAGAATCATCAGCTAAGTGCTATTTGTCCTTGGCAGGCCCGGTTGGGATCTAACTGCCTCTGCATGAGGATTCTGCAAGACACGGCCGTTTTTATCACCGAGTCTATCAATACTAATACTATTCCATCATCACTGTTACCATAGCAATCAAACACTAGATAATGGTTCCAGTAAAGGCACGGTCAAATAACGATGTTGTCGGCAACTGTGGGAGAAACGAGTACAAACAAACCAGACTCAAATCAGACTGTACGAGAATCAACATGAGCAAGACTTCCACCAGAGGGTCACCGCAGAAATTTATTTCCTAATGATAATTATATATTTTAATAGATTTTAGCGTGGTTTGTTCGCGCATTTGTCTCCCGCATTTGCAGACAGCATCATTATTTTACCGCGACTTTACTGGAAGCATTATCTAGTGATTGGTTGCTAGGGCAACGGTGATGATGCGATAGTATTAACTATATACGGCATTTCGGGAGGTCACCAAAAGTGTATGTGTGGTTTGAGTCGATTATTAATTTTATCCTAAAAAAATAAATGGCGAACAAAATAACAATTTCGTCATGAAAACGTTTAGGTAAATGAGACCCACTCTCACAGGGGAAACGACCCCAGCTCGTACCCCAGTGAACTGTCCCAGTAGACCAGCTGCTTTACAAAGCTCCACTCCTGATTCATCTGGATAAAATGTGAGAAGGCTGTTGGAGAGCTGCCTATCGGTGGGCCCCAGACAGCATGACAGTCTAAACGGGGTGACCCTGTCCAGCTTCTGAGGGTATCCATTCATTACTGTTCTCAGTCTTTTGCAAGTTTATGCAACTCTGAGTTTCTGGGAAAGTTGTGGTGCGTCTCAGAGGGGTTGAACTGTTGGCAGATTCCGTCTCTCTACAACACTGGACGCTCAACACATTCTGGTCCACAGATTTCAGCCAATTACTCTAGAGTCGATGCAAAAAAAGCATTCAAACAGGGATGTCTGCTTCTGAGCTGTGAATACACTGCATCTGCAAAAGCCCCGAGCTTTCAGGGCGAGTCCACATCAAGAGGACTCCTGCCTGCTGGAAAACTGTGCCACTCGTGTCAAGCGGGCCTTGGTGGACCTCAGTTGGGTTCTACACGTCTGGATCAACATATTCGATTTATTAAGGATGGACAGCGTGTGCTTGGCTTGGTAATTAATCATCAGGGAGGGAATCTCATCTTTGATGTTCGTTAAACGACAACCACAGCATATGGCGAGTGGCAATATGACAAGACCCAGTTCATTCCAGATTCTCTTTTGTTTTAGCAATAGTAAAACTTTAGAGACCGTAGTGAGATCAGAGAGAGAGAGATAGAGATAGTTTGTGAGTTCACAAAAAGCCATGAAATAACAGATGTCTATTGTTCAGTCCACGTAGAGGCGCACCCAAAACAGGATCTCTGGTGAATTTCAATGAGAAACACTGCATGTATCACTCAGATCTGTTATTTCCTGTACAATACGCATTTGAGGACCTTTCAGGGCATGTGCTATGCTTGAATCTCATGCGACTGTTCACACACAAAATGAAAATGAGTTTTTAATTTTCTTTTTGAAGTTTTTAATGTTATTTAAATGTCTATGTGATATGTATTGATTTAATATGCTTTAGGACTATGCGTGACATGTGACTATGTGTAAATTCATCAGTCAGCATACTTTGATTTGAACCCCCTGTATCGTGATATCACAAATGTGTAACCAGTCATGTCAACAAGTGGGCCGAGTGGATCAGTTAGAGCCAGCGGGTGTTATTGAGTGGAGGTGGGGACTAATTTGCATTTTCATTGATCCATGCATACTAAATGAAACAAGGGTGTAGGGTTACATTCAAGCTATGGTAAGGCATGAGGAATACACATCGCATGAATAAACATTTACATATGCCATATTGATAATCAAAGATGAGTTTTAAGAGATACATTTATTGGCTACAGGGGGCCTTTCACCAAAACTCAAATCTCACCATAACTCAAATCTCATTTATGCTTTTGCACATTCGGTCTTGGGGTGCAGAAGGTGTGATTTTAAATGAATTTAAATCTCTTCTCACAGGAGCTGGAATGAATTAGAGTCAATGGTACCTCAGTAACCTGCAGATGCTGTTTCTGTAGCTGAGACGCTGGCTGGCCGCTGCCACGCTGGGAGGAATGGGAGGTCTTGATGGGAAGTACAACAGCACAGCCACGAAAAGAACTGCAATCATCCCGAACTCTACAAGTTCAAAAACACACAACACGCACCATCACTGAAGCGACGTCATGTCTTGTGAAAAGTCTACAGATTCAGACGAAAATCTATCTGTGTTAATTAGAGAAAGGGCTTAGAGTGTCTGGCATTTCCGTGCAATTTTTAGATCCCAAATTCAAATTAATGAGAGAGAGAAGTATTCAAACCAACATCATTAACGGTGATTAGATGACTCCCATTAATCTAGAGTTAAACATGAGTCTCACAGATTTATTACAGCCCTGCAGAGAGAGGAAATGCACAATGAAACAACCGATCAGCTCATTAACTCTCGTCCAGCTCCGGTTCTCCAACACGTTCATCCTGTGCTTCAATTTGTGACGGTGCGAGTTCATTACATAGCATTTCTGCAGCAAAGGACACACAAAAAAACCCTTTGGCACACGGCAGCTCAAAGCCTGGAGCTCTCAGGGTAGCTCAAAGCCTGCGGAATCTTCAGGTTGAGTTCCTAAATCTCTTTTGTCCTCTATTGGACTCTGTCCACACCATAAAATAAGTGCGGTTTTCTTGGACGGGACCCATATTTTTGGCTAGTTAATTTCTAAACACTGTCGTTTCTATTAATCTGCCCTCTTCTGTCATAAAATACAGGTTTATCATGCAGTCCTGGCTAGGGGTCCATATATAATCTTATATCAGGATACAAGTTATTTTATATCATAGAAACATCAAGATAAATATCAAGATACAATCATTTTTGCTCAAATATAATTCTAAATAAATTCATCATTCTAATATTTACATTGATGTTACATCAGTTTTTTTTTTAAATTAACTTTTATTTAAAAAGTAAAAATAAAAAGCAATAATAGCGAATGAGGAAGCATCTCCAAACTTTTGACCGGCGGTGTTTTTGTTTGCTGCTCTCACAAGTAAATAACACAGAACAGTCATCGCTCACTCTCGCAAATGGCTGACAGCTTCTGCACTGTATATAGCATCAGGTCACCCAGACTTAGGCTCCACCCCCTCTAATAGTTCTATTAGGCTGAGCAGATCGTTGCCTCATTTAAAGTTTAGCTTCTTCAAGGAGCTTTTCAGAATCCGACGCATGTGGCTGAATGGCGATGCTCAATGTTGCACTAAATTTCTCATTGACCTCTAAGCCACCAGCAATTCTACGCCGTTCCAGCCCGAGAGAAAGTAAGGCAGTGTCTTTCAACTTAAACACAGTCAGCATATCAATCTATTACTGGGCAGGACTTCTCTCTCTTCCTAAATGTTTTAATTTTCTGAATCAGTTAAGCAGAACAATGTGAGCCAATCCTTATTGAGAGGTGAATGCAAAAGATGTTAAGACATTTGATTGTGGTATTTGGGGAGGCAGCATGGATCACTGTCGAGTGATTGCTTTTCTGTTGTCGGGCAAAAGTAAAAAATAATTTAGTATTGATTAAGAATGTGTTTGTGGATTCCCAGCAGACAGAACTGCACCTGTGTAAAGAACGAACTGTATCCTGTCCTTTATTTGGTTTTGGTCCCAGTGGGCGGTGCCAGTCGCTAAATTGGTATCATTGGGTGCAGGGACGGCCAACGGACCAATCAGAAAGGCACCGGCTGACCCCAAATAGCAGACCAGTGAAGCAATGGCGGTGGCCGTGGCTCTTTGATCTGGAGCAAACCAAGTGGTAGACAGGAGAGGGCCGGCACTCATAGTGGTGGGACCCGCTAAACCATTTAGAAGTTGTCCTCCATGAATTAACCTGTAGGTTAAGACAAACAAAAAAATGAAGATTTTGTTAAAGATTAAAAAAGTAATAAAATAAATTGCTCTATAAGAAAATGTTGGTTTATAAGAAAAGGTGCTTGTCTCTGCAAAAGTCAATGCCATACCGTGTTGCTACGCAACTGCTAAGGAGTTCTGACTGTTTGGGCATGTTGCTATGTGGTTGCTAGGGTTTTCGGGTAATCAAGAGTACCCAAAGATGGTATAGCTTGGGCCCCAACAATCTATAGGAACATTTTATCTTTACACCAACGTTTAGGTTAAATCACACACTTGTAATATGGATGTTTATTCACATCTATAAAGTTCAAACTTTAAATGTTTCAACATTTGTTACAGTGATGTACAAAGCAGCACTTATTACGGTTACGAGACACCAAAGAAAGTGCGGTTTCAATGTACTCCGAAACTGTTTCATACACCATCACCAGAGTTTTGTGGAAGCACAGATTCCTCCCTCCATGTTTATCAGAGGTGAGGTTTAGATTGCAGGGGAAACAAAAGAGCTTTATCTATGAGAGAAAGACGGGCTCCCAGCGGGAAGGATCGGATAGCCTAACTGTCTGAGTAAACTCTGCAGTGCTTGTCTTCAGAACAGATCCAGAACACTGGGAGAGATAGCGAGCGAGACTGAAACACTTTTCCATTTTCTACAGCCCCAACGCACAAAACCAGACCGAAATGATCTTTTCGCTTGGCGGTAAACGCTGTCAAAAAGATCAAGAGGGTTCTGGTGTCAGAGGTAAGGCGCTTCTTTCCAGTTTGCCATTGTCAAGAACTGAACAAACTATTTTATGCTTCACTCTTGTGTTGGCAAAGATGTCAATTTCTGGATTGGGCTTGTCAAAAAGCATCTGAGGGGCTATAAAAAAGTAGCTGTGGAGATGCACTCAGAGGAGAGAGAAAACTGATGGCATACTAGGTTTGGAACCAGCTCAAAAGTGTACTTGCTTAGGCATCAGTACACATCAGGCGGCCACACAAAGGGCCGCTGTGGGGGAACAAGGGTTTTAAAATGTGCCTGTTAATTGTGTCTTAACAAAATAGCCATCTGACTGAAATGACTGGAATGTGGAGAACATCTTTATTATGATATTAATATGTAATATCACAGATCACATGATCTCAGACGGCACATCTGAAGTTACCTAATATAGATTAAAATAACTCAAAGTTTTAAACATCATGTTTGTGCTTAGATTTAAATGCGGGTATATTTTTGAGAAATTTTGACACAGTTTCTTCTCTGAAGGTTTACAGTTTGCAAAAGTGAAATCACTGATCCATGAGCGTCATGCTGTCCTTCATGCCCGGACCGACCCTGTGAGGAAAGTTCCCCCGAGTACTTCATCTTTCTCTAGCATGTTGAGATGATGGGTGGTGCTCTGCTCATGCATTACTGCAGCATGTTACTCTAGCAGACTACAGCCGCTGTGACACTGGACTCATGATTCGGCCTGTCCCATCTGTCCTCTAATGATATGGGCTTAAAAACACTCTGAAAGGTTTTGTGTTGAATATGTAGAAGTGGCCCAGATTTACATCGATTGTGAACAGCATTGTGATACACCTCACGTATCTCATAATTGGATCGCAGATGATTTTAAATCCCACACCTTGAACCGATCATTATGACTTCAGGGGACTTGTCAATTACTGTCGGAAACAATGCAAAATTGGCATTAAATCTTGCGCAAAGCAATGACTACTGTTATTGCCCAATAAATCATGGCATTAGGTCATAGGTCAACGCATTCTGTTTTGGATTTACTCTCTCTAATTTAGAGAGAGTAAATCCATCTTCTATCTTATTTTAGTGAAGCAATAACATACAAGAAGCTGGGCTACATTGTTAAATCGATTGTTTTTTACTTAAAAATGAGCAAAATCAGTTATTAAGCAAATACACGACAGCTGTTTAACACAACCTCCTTACCTTACCCTGATTCTCAGCGGTAAGTTCATATGAATGATTTATATTTGAGCTGTATGGTCTGATTTGGAAAGAAGATCTTGCTACTTTATTACATGTCTGGTAATGTTTTACATGACGTTGTTTCAAATTTACCAAAGCAATTCTTAAACAGAGATGGCGTTATAGAGATGAAAATTACGTGTTGCAGCTTTAATATAGTCGGCAAAAAAATAGCAGACGAAATGTTCAGCATGGTTGCCAGTAATTAAAATTTATAAGAATAAACTGTAAACAACAAGGCGCTGAAAACATCAATTTTGCTCAATTTTGAATATAATCAGCTGCATATTGTGTCGCACGACACGCTTTAGCAATGACTATAATCGCAATAACAAATGACTGCACGTGCCTTACTGCTTAATTTTAACATAGCTGGAATATTGTATTGACCAATCACCATCCAGCACAGGAACTACCTGTTTTATAATACCAAATATGGGCAGAAATGTGTAGATGTGGACCTCTGAAACTAAAACCTTAAACTTAATGGAAAATGAGAGATTATAAAGGAGAACTGAGTCCTCAGCCCGTGCAGAAATATGAGGTCAGTGAACGGCTGGTAATTTAACTCTAGAAGATTCTGATCTGCCAATGATCTGGCACAGACAATGTCAGTAAGGATGTTCTTTTTAATGAAACTGCCCGGCCAACACAATTTGAATACAAATGTTATACTCCATAGCAACGGCATTTCACTCAATTTCCTACCATAAAAGTAACTAAATATAATAAACTGTTTAAACTGACCAAAACAGGCTGGAGCTGCCAAACGTTCAAACTATAACCCCGTGCCAAAATAAAACAGGGACCAGATGGAATTTTAAACATGTTGTCAAAATTTAAATCAAAGCCAATAATGACGTGAAATTATGTTCATCTACAGAGGAAAGGAATCTAATCAAAAGACTGCCTGAAACCCTGTTCAGTTTGGGATGCAGGGAGCACAGCATCATCCAAGCCAATGTGCCGCTAGCTAGATTGTAGCTTCTAAACAGGTGACGTGTCATGGCAGGGCTAAACAATAACGATGCCCATACAGTGCCACAGAGTTCTGGTCCTGTTGACAAAACCTTCATTTGCCTAATTGGACCAGTACTGCATTTACATATTTGCAAATTGAAACATTCGGTTGTCCACAATGTATTGAATATCATTGTTGTGGATTCTGCCGGAACAGACATGTTACCATGGTAACATTATCAAGCTGCTACAAGATTTTGGTTTTGTTTAAAACTACGAGAAGGATTTGTAATTGTCTTGGATGAATCGGTTAGAATAGAGTGAAAATTAGAAATCCATCACGGTATAAATTCCAGCTATTTAATTAAAACTGAAAATTACTCTTTTTTTTTTTGTAAAGAAACAATGTTTAATGAGCAAAATAAATAAAAACATGATTAAAAACAGGCAAATAACATGCAATTGCCGATGTAAACAAGCCGGCAGATAAAGTATTCTTACTGCTGAGCCCTGTACGGTCAAGCAAACAATCATAAATAAGACCAACACACACACACAGCAGCTTTTAATCAGAACCCACTTCTATCAGAATACATTTCCACTGATGGAAACAATCCGTGTTGATTTGAGAACAATCGTTGGCTTTTGTAATCAAACAGCATTGTAATAAAAATTGATTGTTTTTCATGCTACGTTCTGCCATGATTGTATGTCAGCGCAGATTATTGTGACACCAAAGATTAATAAAGATTGGTTTGAACAAGAGTAACGGAGTATCTCGAAGAAATTCAAACTGAATTAAGCTTACGTTGAATAGAAAATTGTTTTCCTTTAAAAAAGCAAAACTTTTACAACTTTTTCATTAAATTCAATACAATAACCCAGCAGACGCCTGTTGAAGCTTTGCTATAATCCAAAAACATAATGCAAAAACACACGTTCATAATAAGCTGTCAGGTCAAGTCTTCTGGTTTCTGAACTGCAGCTGACTGCTGTATTACAGTGTAAACTTTGACCTTAAAGGGACGGTCACACAAAAATGTAATGCAACATAAAACCGCAACAAATTGTACCATCGTTTGCTGCATTACTTTTTATCATTGTGGAACACAATGAAGAAATGTTCTCTCACAATGAAAGTGAATGAAGAAGCTGTCAGTCACTCATTTTCAGCCTCACATCTGTTCCTTCTGTGAAAGAAAGTCTTTTTAAACAACATCTAACATGAGGGTTGTTTCGAAACATTTTCATTTTTGTCTGTACTGTTTCTTTAAACCTTAGATTTCCACACAATGCAGCTCATTCATAACTCAACGTCCCTTTCCAGGCCACATCTGTGATTACTATCAGCTCTAAACCGAATCACTTGATATTTAAGATGCTCGTGGCCTTTTCATTAACGAGCCTTCGACAACACTTTCCTAATGCGAGTGCTGACACCTAGTGGTGGTTATAGACCCCGCCCCCGTCTCCATTCTATTTCCAGAGCAAGGGCACATACTGAAGTCACGGGGTCATAATGCATGACGTGTACTTCCTCCCACTTCCTCACACCTTTCAGGTGTCTCTCGCCCAGGCCGAACCAAAGGCCCTCGGTAGTGCTCCATAAACCTGAGTTTTATACTCAGTTTAAACTCACATGTGTGATGACTCAGGCACTGTTAAACTCTCACTAGAGGAACAGTGAGTGAGTCATGAGGTCTGTGAATCAATCCTCAAAAGTCTTGCGGTATTTTCACGACAGTTCAGCTTCCACACGTTTGCCTGCAAGGCCTGGTTTCCAATAAGCCTAAATATGAGATTTCTGCATTAGTTTTGCACAGAGAGAAAACTGCAGCCTGAATTATGTTTGCTGACTGTGGCACTTTGTAACAACACCATAAGCGCACAATATAAAGTCGACTCGCTCGGTATCAATCACGAGATCGGACACATTAAGTGGCCCCGTGCTGAAACGAGCTATTGCATTAGCAAGCACTGTAGGCAATGACTGCCTGCAACGCATCTTTGGGTTTTTAATGTGCTTTCGGTAGAATATATAAATACATAAAATCTATAAACATAACCTTTGCCGTTCCTCTCTTGAAAAGCTAAAAAGCTCTTCATGGTTTATATCATGCGAATGCATAACATGTGATTATGTAACAGGAACGTCAGTGTTTTGCTAACAAATTCTGCCTGTTCTGGTATTGTGAGAGCTGTGAAACTAGTGCTAATTAGCTTTATTTTACCCGCTAATTAACTTAAGCAAAAATTAAAAACAACACTACAAGAAGAACAATCCAAATCAACGCAGAGTTTGAGAAGTCCTTTTAACATTTAACAGTTTATTTTTTTGTTGAGGCAGGAAGAAAGGTAATTTTGCTATTAAAATGACATTATGTACGAGGTTACATTCATTATGAGTGAATGCGGAGGTGAGTACATTCACTTGTATTGAAACGGGCCCCTGTCGGCCACACGCGCTTATTCTGAAATGTTGTAATAACGTCGAGAAATGACAGCCAATTATACAGATAAGTGAGTCCATCTACGTGAAATCCGGCAGTCCACAACCAAACAATCTCATGACTCTTAAATATAATCGTCCCACCATCCTCGACATAAAAGAAAATACCATCTTTCCGTTCGGATGTTCCTGAATTGTAGAATTACATCATGCAAATTGACTTAAAAATAGCCCGTCTAATGAAATTACTTGCGCTGAAAGTCATTCGGATAACCTTGCTGAAGAGGTGGAGTTAGTTCTTCATCAAAACAGAGCTTGTTTCATTCTCATCAAACTGTAACGGTTGCAATGGGGATTTTGCTTCAGTTATTTCTTTCTGTGCTGATGTGTGCCGTGCGAGTTATAAAGCTTGACATGATAAGAAGGAGAGAGAGGGAAAATGGAAAGGGAAGAAACCGCGACGCACTATAGA
Source organism: Botia almorhae (assembly GCA_036877575.1). NCBI lineage: Eukaryota > Metazoa > Chordata > Actinopteri > Cypriniformes > Botiidae > Botia > Botia almorhae. The sequence continues at coordinate 23,590 of JAZGTJ010003936.1, forward strand.
TGACGGGAACATTCAATTTTACAGGTAAAAGAACCCTAATCTAAAGCAAACAGCAAACCAACATACTGTGCTACAGCGTTCCGCCTATATGTATTTAAGCAAATGAAAAAGTGACATTTTAAAACAATTCAACCCTGTAACTGTACAGGGTCAACAAAGAGCAGGAGAGCTAAGTAACCAACAGAGAGAAGATATTTTATATACAATCATAACTGTCTAATAAAATGTGCCACATAAAGCAAGAATTAATTTCAGATGATATTGGGAACAAAATATTCCTAATAATTCCTTAAATACTTCCTTCTAAAGAGAAATGTTTTCTTTGTGTAATGCACTTGTTGGCCAGTGTGAATTTTTATACATTTAGGCATCTGGCAGACACTTTTATCCAAAGCGACTTACATTGCATTATACTACACATTGATCAATATACATTGAGTATGTGCAATCCCTGGGATCGAACCCATGACCTTGGCGTTGTTAACGCCATGCTCTAACCACTGAGCTACAGGAAAGCTTTATGCATTACCTCATGTGGAAAGTTAAAGACATAGATAATAATCATATTATATTACATATTGTAGTTTAATAAATGGTACATCATATTGTAAAGGAGTCTTACCAGCGTCTGTAATGCAGATCTTTGAGTGGCAAACATCTTATTGCTGTGCCCAGCACCATGAAGAACGCGGAGAGTAGCAGAGATGCTCGTAAACCTTCGGCACAAATCCGAGAAGAAAAGAAAAACATATCAGCTTGATTGAATATCTTGTAAGCTTTGATGAACTGATAAAATCAGTTATTCATGTAGATCTACCCACAAGACACCAACGCATTATGCGGGCCTATCTTGACTTGAAGATATTAGCAAATTAAAGAAGTGAAACGGTTCAGCTATCAAAAAGAATTAAACATGATTTACTGGGGACAAAACAAGTGTTTGCGTGTCCAAAGGCGTAATGAAACTCTTTACAGTGTGAGCATTCCACTCGATTTGTGCATCAGAGCAGAAACGTGAACTTTAAAAGGCTTTTGAGTTTAATATAGAAACTGTGGGCCGTGGATGTTGGCAGACGTGGTTTTCGCAAACTGTGGCAATCACTTTCCGGTTGAGAATAAATCGGGAAGGTGAAATTCTTCCATTCAAGATAAAGAGCAAAAGTGTGGTTGAAAAGGTTTTGCTTTTATGGTCACACAAACTTTCTCAGCACGAGATACCAAAATAGGCGTGTTAATGTGTTAATATACAAGACTGAAAGTGCACCGACTCTAACAGGAGTAAAAAGCAATACGTTTGCTGTTATCAGGAGACATCCTGTGTTTGATGCAGCTGAAAAGCACCACGTTTTCAGGTGAGACAAATTAAATGATAAAAACACGAGCATTCTCCCCCGTTTGACCAAATGCTCTGTTCCAAACGCAAACCACGTTACTGTTATTTAAAGTAGGCATGAAACTGACATTTAAAAAACTCAAAACGTACCCCTTAGAAGATAATTATAATCTTTAGAACGATTATAAAAGTTCACCAAAAATTAAAATTCTGTCATGTACCCAGCCTCATGTTCCAAACCTGTATGCAGTTCATTTATTCCACAAAACTCAAATTTAGAAGAAGATTCTACAATTGAAGTGATACAATAAGTAAAACTGAAGTGATACAATAAGTAAAATGTCCCAGTGCTGTTATACTTAATATCAGCACTCATGGAACCCAGCTTGATCTGTCAAATTAGGAGCACCAGGATTAACTGAACGAACATCTATTGAATGGCTTCAATTTACTTCATGACCTTTATTGTCATGTGTACTAGATACAATGAAATTCTTATTTTGTTTACAAGAAAGACGGAGAAGAAGGGCAACAAAGACAGTATAATATATAATATAATATCAAAGATATACAATAAAGAACAAAGTCAGGACAGGACAAATAATAAAATAAACAATAGCAGAAATCCAATTACTTATTGAATGAAAACCTGCACGCAATAAAATAAGGATAAGAGGAACTTATTTGAGGAGAAGGAATGTGAAAAATTCACAGTATGACGATGCAGTGCAGGTTACAATAAGGTGAACTTATAACGTAACTTATTCACAAGTCAATTCTGCAGTGCTTTTATGATGCTTTTGGCCTTTTGGAGCTTGTCAATTACAGGCCTTCTTGAGCTTTTATGAAAAGAACTCGTATGATTCTTCTTTTCAAAGAAAAACTAACAACACAGGTTTGGAACTACATGCCGTATTTGCATGAGTAAATAATTGACAGAAATGGCATTTTGGGGTCAACTATACCTTTAACACTGCAGGAGGATCAGCTCTGTATATAGCCTACGTGTATGGATTTATAGATCTGTTATGTGCATCTTCAGCTGTTCGGCTGCTCTCCGGCCAGCTGGAGCACTGGTGTGGAATTTGTAATTGACAGACACTGTGTTTGCCTGCTATTTGTACTGGCAGATAGATCATCACTATGGGCAGACAAATGTGGAGCTACATTAGTGCATCTGTTCTGTTTAATGGAAGTGCTCTTGATTCATTCTGTTTCGTTCTATTCTGATTCATTCTGCTTTGAAGATCTCTGTCGTTCTTGTGGTGTCATGCACGTCACACAGAGGCACAAAAGATGAGCTCAACATCACATTATTCAATTACACGAAACTTGAAGAGCAACAGAAAACACAACTGACCGCTAGACTGTCACAACTAAATAAAGTTAACGTACTATCAAAGAAGAGAAATTATCATTTTTTCAATGCAAAAATATTTTCTCCTTTCCCAGTTTTATATGTAGGGACTGCTAGAAGCAGGACAATTCCGGGCAGATTTTCCAAAGAATGTAAACACACTGTTACTCTTTAATGCTATCAAAACGTTGCAGTTTGTTTGAGTGTCCAGACACAACAGTGCTGCTTCCATCAATTCTTAAGACCCACGACTTATCTACGCCTCAACGAATCATTTCAACAATGTAAAACATAAAACAGTTGACGATTTCATCTGAACTTTCATCTAAACTCACTGAAAAGGGAACAGGGATTTTTTACTGTGTGAGTTCCTTAAAAACAGTATCAGATGAAACTTTGAATGAAGTACTCATTATGAAAATGAGCTATGTGGTAATGATCTTTACTAAATCCATGAAAATCCTTTATGAAATACCCATAAATAATAACCCATTATTAAGCAATGCTCTTCCACTTCCTTTAATTAAACAGTTCTCCATGTGCTTTAAGTAAAAACAAAACAAGACGAAGGGGATGTCTTGATTTTAATGACTGTATTGCACTCTCATTCTTGCATATACTGAGATTCACATACTTCATGGCTGGGGTGTGTTTTTAGAAATTTATTTTCAAACATATAAACATAATATTTTTAAACCAGAGATGCAAAAAATCCCACTATAAAATTAATTTAAATAAATGTATTTTCCAAAATACATTTTGAAAAATACTTTTTGTATTTTTGTACAAATACAAAAAGTCATTTTGCTTTTTGCCAAGCTTACCTGACAACTTGTTTCATACGCTGGGGAACTGATGTTTGTAACCCAACTTGTGACACAAAATGCTGTTATCATGATTAATGTTTTTTCTTCTGCAGGTAATGAGTCATTCTTTATGTTGCGCTATTCAGCCCAACAAAAGTAACCTACATACACTGTACATGCAACAATAACAATAATTCTCTTATGTGTTATGCACTTTCACGTTGCATATATGCCTCTAATACATGATATCTGAAACTAACACATGTCTAAGATCTTTAAAAACCTTCTGAACATACTTGTCAGTCATACTGTTGTTATGTTCTCATAAATAATAACAAAAACACGCTAGGAACACTGTTTTCAAAAACAACAACTTCAAAGAATTATGGATGGGGTCAAAGGTAATGGTTTGGATCTGACATTACTGTATCCTTAACAATAATGTTGAGTAAACACCATGCATAAGAGGAATATATACATGACTTACTAACTGTTTGACTTTATCCATTAAAATGATCACACAGGCTCTGTTTACTTGCTGAAACGTCTACAACAACATCAACTATGTGGAATCAGCGATGCCAACAACAAATGAATCTGTCTAAGCATCATCCAAATGTATATTTCTCGCCATTTGCCTGTATTTACACATGTTGTTGCCATGACACAGAACTGGAAGGCTACTCTCACCTTTTTTGTCCATCAGCCACATAAATAGCAACCAGGGCAAGAAGCCGACTGGACCCCACAGCACCAGCAACGCGATGTCAATAGATGTGAAGTCAAAAACGTGCTTGGCTGAGTTCTGGATCGGGCCCCATGTGTTCCACACCAGTCCTTGCATAAATCCCAGCAATGAAAACATGGCAAGGACGACCCATCTTCTCCTGTACACCCGACTCAACACTGGCTGTGTGTTTATCACTGGCTGGGCTGGAACCAGCAAAGGTTCCCTCTCCCCCTCGGTGCTTTCCACGGAACCCATTGAGCTGCAACTGTTTAAATGGTCTTTATGCGATCTAAAAACGTCTATAAGATGACAAATTAAAAACTGTGACAGCACCGTGTACCTCAGCTCCCCATCGAAACATAAACAACAGATGACGCGACCATCTAAACTTTATTGCGCACGCGCTGCTTCGGGACGGAGGTGACGTCGTGGTGAAACCGAACGTCTTTGATCTCCATTTTGGATCAAGCGTGTCTGTAACACGAAGGGAACGTAGACGCTTCTTTGGAGCCAAAATGGCTGCAGTTTCATTTCCTCACTAGCTGAGGGAAATAACGTGGCAATCCTCACGTGAGTTTTGTTTACTAGCTGGTTAAGGAAATATTAGGTACGCGGTCATTTCAGCGAAGCAGTTTTTGTTCTTACATGTCTTTTATGCGTATAGAGAACACAAATCTAAATGTTTGTCAAATAAATAACGATGTGTTTATCCACGGGTAGTAAATAAATCTCAGAAAGAACACTCATTTGTCCTGTTTAATCTGTACTGCTCATATCTATGTATACAGTAGTTGAAAGTGTACGGACACTGATCTGGTGCTTCCTGAATGATAATTTCGCCTTTGTGATTCACACATAAATAGCTTAATAACTTCTTCTGTAGAATGGATTGTAAACCCTTCAGGCCGGATGAGTCGAGAAGGATTGTCCAGTCTCTGCAGAAACCCGCTGTGTTCCTGAACATGACCGCAGACTGGCCAGCGTTACACTGGACCGCAGAGCATCTGTCGTGCTTCCTTACAGAGAGGATACGATTCCGTATTGGGAAGAAAACTGAGGACAAGGGTAATAAGACAAACAAACTGTTAAAGATTATCGGTGCAGAAATAGACGGATACATTTGTGACAATGTGTTTAATGTGATGAATCTTGCTCTTGCAGAGTTAAATTAAACAAAGCTACCTTATCAAGACTGTTTGCTTTATTGATTCACTAAATATTTTTGCAAGGCACACCTGTATTTTGTTGTTCTGCAAAATGATGGGACGATAATACAGTTGAATCAATCTTCTGTTCTGGTAGAAATGAACGCTGTTGAATTCTTGTTTGAAGTTAAAAATATGTTATGGAAATCACAAAGAATGAAGTGTCATTTTTGTCAGGCATAACAGCAACACAACACAAAGGGGCCTGGGGAGAGAAAACACTCTGAAGTGTAAACAGCAAAAACATTCTTAGAATATTTAATTTCGTTATTTAGACTTGTTTTCTTCAAAATGTTAAATTTCAGAGCTTCAAATCATTTGTCGTTATAATGGACCGTTTTCAGCTTGTGTGGTTTGGATAAGCCCTATTGGAAATCAAACTGTCTGTGTCTCTATTGTAAATCTATTCATTCTTGACTCTTTTTCTCTGTTTACACCAGCTCCTCTTTTTGAAACAGAATGCTGTTTCACTGAAGCAACCCTGAAAGAGTTTTTGTGCTGGACTGCCAGAGATGAAGAATCATTTGATGGGCCATTTTCTGGCTACCACGCTACAGATTTCTGGGCATATGCGGATTACAAGTATATTGCTCAGCTTTTTCAAGACAGACCTGCCATGTTTCAGGTGAACCTCTTTTCAGATCCACTTTTATTTAAAGCAGGCAATGTGTTTCAAGGATTTGTTTATTTTTAGTTAAGTGATTTTGAAAAACAAAGCCCTTAGAAGACAACAGTTCATAATGGAACTTGGATATACACAACAGCCTCTCAGAATTAAAGGGATAGTTCGTCCTTTAATTCTGAAAATCTTCCATTATTTACAAACCTGTATGACCTTTTATCTTTTGAGAAACACAGAAAAACATATTTTGAAGTATGTTGGTAACCAAACAACAACCCATTTATGTATGTTGTATGGACACAAAACCAGTGAGATATTCTCAAATATCTTCTTCTGTGTTCCACAGAAGAAAAAGTCATGCAGGTTTAGAAGGACATGAGGGTGAATAAACGATGGACAATCTTTCATGTTTGTGAGAACTATCCCTTTAATAATCTTCTCATTTGATCAGTCTATCCCAGTTATTTTATAAAACATACTATTGGTTATAAAATATGCCTTATAATAACATTAGAGTTAATTAAACGTTAGAGTTGTTCCTTCAGACATTTCAGTCTAGAGTGTTTTAAGTGCTAAAACGAGATCCAGGAAGCACATTCAGTCAAGGCGCTGTTCTCCTCTTTTTCTCCCCCCATCAATCATCCTCTCAGACCTCATCAGACAGCACATTAACCCATTTGCTTTCTTCCACATGCCAGTTATGCTCCAGCGCCTCGTTTTTGATGAAGTGGAGCTGTGTGGCACACATGTGCCATCAGCTCTGATCAATAAACAAATTTAAATCATCATTATTATGGATTGCTTTGCCTCTCAGAGATGCTTACCTTTATTTTATGAGCTCCGTGAAACTGTTTATTACTGTTGTTCCAGCATCTCGTGAAAATTGATGGCCAAACACAGAGTAGCAGATATTAAGAGCGATTAATCACTTCCTGCTGTTTTATTATTCCAGCGAAACGTATCCTATGGCACAACATTGTCATTCGGTGGACACTTAACGATATTCTGTGACATTATGTTTTTCGTTTCCTCTAAGGGAACAATGACCAAATGTTCAGTTCCATCTTTCGGTTTTTATAAATCAAAATAAACGCTTATGACTTCCAGTATTCTCCATGCCAACTGGGGCACCCGGGGAGAATGAGGCGGGCATCTCTTCAGTGATGAATGGGGTAGTCTAAACATTGCTGAGGGCTTGATTACATATCATCTTATTTATGGTCCCCTAGAATTGGTAATAGTTTCATGATGTACCTTTCTGGTCCGCATCTCTTGAGTGTTTCCTGTTTGTTACATTGAAAAGATCAATAGGTGGTCGAATGATGTTCTGCTTTTTGTAAACACACATCATAACTGCAGGATGTAAGATGGTCGGATTTTGGTTTTCCTGGCCGAGATGGACGTGACAGCACTCTTTGGATTGGCACACAGGGTGCAAACACTCCATGTCACCTTGACACCTACGGTTGCAACCTTGTCTTCCAGATCCAGGGCAGGTAAGAACCAGAGTAAGAAATTAACCATAGCTTGGGGCAAAATACTACCAAAAGTGACAAAAATGCCCCAGATATGTAAAACATGGGGGCAGAACTTTTTATCTATTATCTAACATTTGATACCGTATTTTTTTTAATAATATCTAGTCTCTAGCACAGTAGGTTTAGACACCATACTGTGCACTGTAATTAAAGGTGCTGTTGGTGATGTTAACTTTCTTGCTATTTCCTGCAAGACTTGCCAAGGAGTTAGACTACTTTTTATTAATCTTGACTTTAGATGAAACTAGTTTAAATGATCACCTGTTGATAAACCCAATTAACAAGTCAAGAGAAACCGCAGGAACAACCACCAGTTTGTCTTATTCTATGAATAAGGTTTAGAGAAATTGCACATACTTCCTTCAGATATTGACAGGAACTCTGTTGCTCCTTCAGTTAGTTCCTGATCCATTCCTGAGCTTTTAAAGAGAGTTCTTTCTCTGCAGTACAGAGACAGACGGCACAGCAATGTAAATGGCTAGAGATGTTGTTTCCCACTGAAGATTCTACACGTTGTTCACAACAACATGTAGAATCTTCATTGTGAACAGCCGAACCTGACAGTGATGGACCTCCTCCAGCTTATCTGTCTGTAGAACTTGTCTTGTCACTGTTGTTTATTGAGACTCCAGCCACACAACAGAAATGCAGTACACTTTGTAAATGGTATTTCTGGTGAGCCGGCCCACATCTCTGAGAAATGCACCAATCACAGCCGGCAGCATCATGTACATCGAGGCAGGTCTTGATAAATGTTTTGTGGCATTCTATAACCAGAAAACGATGGCACCTGTTTCCTCCTGAAGACACGTGCTGTCTATACCCAACACGTATACCCTATGAGGAGTCCAGTGTTTTCAGCAGGGTCAGTGTGATTCAGCCTGACCTGAAGAAGTTTCCAGCTTTCAGAGGAACTCGAGTCCATACCGTCACTCTGCAGCCCGGTCAGGTATTTGACCATATTTTAATGTATTCAAGCCATATTTTGTTGTCAAGAATCATCTAAAGAAGTACATTTCAAACTTTTTGTCTGAAAGAACCCATCCCCCCTCCCCCAGTGTCCACAGCAATATTCAAAGCCCCCCAATAAAAGTTTCTAGGGCTTGGCCTAACTTCTAAAATCCAAATTTCCTTGGAAGTTTCTTGAGGCCCCCAGTGGGCCTCAGTCTCATGGTTGGGAAACAATGATCTAAATAATTGTGAATTTGGTAAATTGCTGCTCATACTTTGTAAATGATGGTTAAACTGGGATAACTAGCTGCACATTCGTGGATGGGGGGGTGGTAAGTAGCAAATGTCAGGGTGGAAGTGATGGACATCACAGGAACTTGGATCACTTAGGAAAGTAATAGCAGGTATCTCCTCAACAAACCAGCCGATCTGAGGTTTCCTCAGATGTCTGTGTGGGACGAGTTAGTGGTTTATTCAAGTCCCTCAGCCCAAATTTTAGCAGTAATAATACTAAAACTGATGTAATCGCACGAATGCTAATATTATGGGCAGTTTTTAAACTGCCTGTTTAAAATCAACATGCAAAACCACTGCTGGAGAAAATGACCAATTATTGCCCCGGACTCTATTAAAGATTTCAGACAAAAACCCTGTTATAATTCACAAGAAACGGTCTGTTTTTAATCATACTTAATCGATGTTTTGTTTACAAGCGCAGAAGGACCCGGTTGTCTGATTGTAAGATATTACATAAGAAATTCGGCGTATAATTG